>PVJH01001888.1:0-188292 GCA_004026705.1 Nesogale talazaci
TTTTAAGTGTCAGTCCAGTTTTCTAGATGCCAGAAACAGTAGCTATCATACTTAATTAATCAGAAAGGGGGAGTTACTATGTGGGTATTTTGAATTCCCAGAGTTCTTTCAAGAACTGGGAAACAAGACTGGAGACTAAGCTTCTCAGAACAGTGTCCAAGCCCACATGAGTCATCAGGTAAGGAAATAACTGACAATATTTCCATGCCAGGAACTTAACCTGGAAGCTTGCTACGGAGTATATCCAAAGGATGGGAGAGAGAAGATGAACTCCCTGTTTTCTATATTTAAATCTTGATACCAAGACCGGAGTCAAAGTCTCATATGCATGCATCTTCTGCACACCACCAAAGTCACTTGTTTTGTTTTTCAGGGATGGTTTCATGGGGGAGCCAGATTTCCCTTTAAGATATCCAGACGACCACAGCATGGTTAATATCCAGTACAATAAGCTTCGGTCCCCTAAGAATTTTTTTTCTTTCTTTCTGAACTACAAGATATTTTAGTCCTACTCTAGTAACTTCTGGCCCTCGCCAACTGAAGAAACCACTTCAGTACTCATTCCTACTAGTACATGGTTCTCAATCTTCCTACTGCCACAGTCCTTCAATACACTTACTCAGGTTATAGTGACCACCTCCCCGCCAACCATAAAATTATTTTTGTTACTACTTCATAACTGTAATTTTGCTACCGTGATGAATCGGGTGACCCCTGAGAAAGGGTCATTTGATCCCCAAAGGGATTGGGAACCGCTGCGCTAGTGACTTAGAGCACAAAGGTCATGTATTTGTTAAGGGCACATGCTGGGATTTGCTGAGGGTTTTTCTTGACCCTGCTTGATAAAGACAGGCAGTCTTATAGGACAAGGGGTATCTCAATGCCGGCTCATTGTGAGGAGCCCTGTGGGCAATTGGGCTGTTCCACCAGCTACTCTGTAGGAGGAGAACAGACTTTCTATTGCTGGAAAGAAGTGTACTCTTAGAAATCCACCGGGACGGTTTTCCGTCCTACCGGGTGGATGTATGTATGAGGGTATGTAGATAATGGAGGGGGAAAAAACCAAAACTTTTAAAGTAAACTAAGTAAATTAAAGTGTATTACAAAAAGTAGAGTGCTACTTAAGGTAAAGAAAGAGTAAGCTGAGAGTGATGATGGCAACAAGTGCACAAGTGTGGCCTGCATGCAATTGATGTGTGTATGGATCCTGAGAGGAGGTGTAGGAGTCCATAATAAAATGATTCCTTTAAAAAAGGCGAGGGGGAAAGAGGAGCTTATACCAAAGCCTCAAGTGAAAATGTTTGGAAATGAATGTAGCAGCAGGTGTGCAAATGTGCTTGATACAGATGATGTGTTGAATGTTGTAAGAGCCCCCAATAAAATTTTTTTTCATTCCTTAAACAATATCTCAAGAAATCATAGCCATTTATACTCTGTGATTAATATACAGTTCTCTATATTTTGCAAATAGTAAATAAAATTTTTATTACTTTTCTTTTTACAGTCAATTGTTTAATAAAGAGACTTAAAAATAAAAACATTTTGTATTTACCTATGTTAAAAAAAAAGGAGTAAGCATAAAGTAAACATACTGTTTGTCATAAAAGAAACTTCCTTAGGGCTGAGCCCTGGTGGCGTAGTGGTTGTGCGCGGGACTGTGGCCCACTGGGACAGAGGTTCAATTCCAGCAGTGGGGCTTGGCCTCCTACTCCCACCACCGGAGAGCAGTGATGCCCCTCCCCCCAAAAAAAGAAAGAAACTTCCTTAAACCAAATGCTGAATGGCCCTGGTGGTTACATTGCTAATCACAAGGTCAGCAGTTCCAAACCAGCAGTTCCAAAGCCAATCTTCAGGAGAAAGACAGGAATTTCTACTGCTAAAGAGTAAAGTCTCAGAAACAGTTCTAGCCTGTCCTGTAGGCTCACTGTGCATCAGAATTTACTTGATAGCAGTGAACTGCATGTCAAATGTTTTCCAATGTTACATGTAGGTGGTCTCTCATTGCTGATAAGCCAAGGTTCTAGACAATTTTAGGATGAGGTAGGAATTGACCCCCCTATTTTGATTGGGTTGAATGCCACTATAGGGCCAACTCTGATTCATTCAGACTCTCTAATAAGCCTACAACAATGGGGCTCATTGCTAAGATTCTGTTTATCAGAAAGCCATAGGGAGGTTCAGGGACTACTTCTATAAAAATTATTCTAAGGATGGTTTGTAGAGTTTACAACACCAGTGATGTCACTGCCTCATTCCAGTGGAGTCAAGTGAATTGCATTATTTTTTAAATTGTAAACAAATCTTAATAGAAATGATATTTTAAGCAGTTTTATTTCTGATTATTTTCTGGATTTAATGTTCAATATGCCTCGACTTCTGAACTAGTAGTATTTGTCAAATTAAACTAGTAATTGCTTTGTATAGCCTTGAAAGTAGGTGACGTAGCACAGGGAACATGGAGATGGTTTTTGGTGGCTTAAAGCCTTAGAGTGTACTTAATTTGATCTGTAGTTTTATAGTATGTCATGCTCCCTATTTATTAAAACTTAGCAAAGGTAACACAGAGATAAAGTTTTAAGCACCTGGTACTATTAAAACTTGCTTATTTTGGTGATTACATAATGGTTGTATTAGGACAATCTTTCTAGCTTTTTAATACAACTTTAAATTGCACTGGCTCAGTCTTTTCTTTCTGCTCAACCCCTTTCCCTTTTACATCGTGGCACAAGGATAGGGTGATAGCAGTAGGAAAATTGTGTTGCTCCTATGGGATGGCAAGGCCTTTTCTGTGGATGGCTGACAATTTTCCTTAACAATTAAAAGGCTTTGCATCAAACATGGAAAAGTGATTCTTTTCCTGGGGGTCTGCAATTTTAATTCCGTGCCTGCATTCATTGTGAAAAATTGAAGAACTGGCCATTGAGGATAAAGACCTTATATTGTTTGGTGTGCCCTTGATTTAGGAACATCAAATACTGTCTTGGGAAATCTTAAGTTGTGTAGAACACTGCAGCAGAAAGCACTTAAAAGACCTCTGTTTGAACCCCCCCCCCCCAATATCAAAAGGAACAAATAATTATTTGCATGTTTCCAGTTCCAAACAACGGCTGATATACCAATACCTTTAAATAAGTACAAATTGTAGATCCTTTAGTCAAACAATAGTGTCTCAAATCCAAATTTCACAAAGCTGCGGTAAATGCTATGTTGTGAGCATGTTCCTTTGTTTTTTGTGATGTACATTCATTCATAAATATTCTTGAGCAACAGTCTTCATCCCTTCACAGGCTTTTATTTCCTTGACTCACAGGAACTTCAGTTTCAACGACTCACCCGAGAGCTGGAGGTGGAAAGGCAGATTGTTGCCAGTCAGCTAGAAAGATGTAGGCTTGGAGCAGAATCGCCAAGCATCGCCAGCACCAGGTACAGGGCCCCTGGCTCTCTCTTTACATGCCCTCAAGCTGTGTGCCTTATCATGTGTTCTTTTACATCGCAGATGATCCTGTTAGCGCTGTCACTGTTAACATGTTTTCTGGAAGTAATACCCCAAATGCCAATGAAAAACTGAACTATCTCTGTCCTATGCTTGAAGTCTTTTACACGTGGTTTGGACATTGTTATAGCTGCAGCTGCTAAAGCTTTCTCTGTATTGCTACATTGATAATTCCGTATATATCCAGACTTGTGGTACATTTATCACAACTCAAACTTATTTGGAACCATTAACTTCAAATTGGTTGTTGCTTTGGAAGACCTACTATTAACAGATTATTTCCATTTTGCTTCACCATTTACTAAGAATGATTTCTAAATGGTGACATTTAATAAGTTTGGGGTCATGGAGGAAGTCCTGAATATACTTTGGGTCTTTCTAGAATTCTGAAGAGTGGTAAACACCCTCTTCATAATAATCAGCCATACTAGACCAGATGGGCAGCTCTGCCGGAACACAAAGCTCAGTAGGCAAGAAGGGCAAGAAAACAGACAAGGGGTCTGGGGACCTCAGGTTGGGGGTGGAATTGCAACTAATCTTATGAAAGAAAATGTATGTAAATTGTTGAATGGAAAACTCATTTGTTCTTTAAACTTGTCTCTCAACCCTCAGTTAAAAGAGATACTATTTATAACATTTCTCAAATACATTAAATGTGAAAAGAGTACACAACTGTAACTTCAACTTTTTTGTTCTTCATGTAAATAGCATTTTTATACTATTTCAAAACCATTGCTTAGTCATTTCTAATCACTAGCTAGAGGGAAGACATATTTGACAAAGGGAAGACCAAAAATTCCAGTTACTTTTTTTTTAAGAGGCAGACATATATGTCCTAGTTGGTAGAGCTGCACTCACATCCCTCAGCCACGAGCTGTTACTTACTGTGGTCATCAGGACCTCCTGAGTGAATGGAAGTGTACTTGTAGATTGCCCTTCTGAGCTAATGGTTGCTATGAATTTTTGAATCACTTAGGCTAGTAAGTTGTTCTTCCTTGCCCCTTGGCAATTGTCAATATTGATTTGCTTACCAACAGTTAGAGTTTCCAAATAATTTTAGTAACATTTTCAAAAAGAAACATAAAATTTGATCACTTTTAAAATCCAGAATAAGTTTCCATTGTATCTAGTCACTAAGAAATAAAAAGCTATAATTTTAGCACCTAAAATAGCAGGTTAAACATGTAGTAGCATAAAATTGTATACAGAAGCATGAACCTATTAATTTAGAAAAATGTAATTTTTACGGTAATAGGAACATTAATAGTAGATCTGTAGAATTCATTTTGGACTATTTTGTTAGGTCAGTATAGCTAGCTAACTACCTACCGATGATAGAATAGAAATTCTCTTGCTATAACTCCTAGAAATGCTAGATCGATAGCAGCAACAATAACATTAATAAAAACCAGTACCTGGAGGGAATGACAAAGAAAAAAGGAAGATAGCTATGAACTTAGAATGGGGAATGGAGAGGTCATTGTAAGCCAGAGTTAGAAGTACTTCAGGTGCAGGGTCCAGGTTCAGTTATAAAACACTAACTAATGATTTGAGTCTTTTGGTTTTTAACCCTCATGTGGGAATGTACGAATGAGACCTTGGACATGCTCAAAGTCACAAGTTTGAACATCAGATTGCTGCCTTAAGTCATGGCCTTCAATGGGATGCACCATTAGCCCTCCTCTAACTTTCTCCACAGGTAGGCTTGGAGTCCCTTCTTGTTCAGAAATGCCAAGCTCATATCACAAAAATGAATTCACATGTTTTTATTTTTCTATGAAAACTTTATTTTTAGATAATTAAATATATTGTTTTCTTTAAAGAAAAATTGAGTTCACAATCAGAAGTTTGAAAACAAAGTCTAAAATACTTGACAATGAATAAGAGAATAATCAGCAGGGAACAGCAGGCTACGAAATCTGAGAACTTGCTCTGACTAGAGAAAGTCTAAGCAGAGAGGGAACAGATCCAGATCAGGAACTAGGCTTTGACTGAATTCATAACTATTTTTAAGAGAGTCGTGTGGAGAAGCATGAAAAAAAGGTCACAGCTGTTAAATAAGGTGCAGTTGGTATCTATACACCTTTAAATCAATTCTGAACTTTTATAATTATAAAGTTTATTTGGATGCGAAACAGAACCAGAGACCCAATTGGAAGTTTTTTTTGTTTTTTTTTAGGTTAATATCCTATTTTTGGATGTGATCTGGACTGGACTGGGATGTTTTCATACTATATAATTACTTTTTTATATAAATTCTTGTACATGTATGTCTCCCTAGATTTGTTTCTCTAGTTTACCTGGACCAAAATAATACATATATTCACTATATAATAACAAATACATATATTCATATTAATTCTAAAATTAATAGTATAAATTATTTAATTCATAACATAATACATTGGATAAAATTACACATGCAAGCACACATATGCAAATACATAAAATTAATTCATAATAACATAATAAACATGCATATTCTAAAATTTCTATGGTGTTTTTTTAAAATAATTTTATTGGGGGCTTTTGCAGCTACTACAACATTCAGTACATCATTTGTATCAAGCACATTTGCACACATGCTGCCACATACATTTCCAAATATTTTCCACTTGAGCCCTTGGTACAAGCTCTTCTTTAAAAATTGTAAGTTTTAAGGCAGACTTTACTCGGGAAGCTTGCGGGCGGGTTCAGCAACTCGGGGTATTGAGCTGATGAAGCTGTGCCAAGGGAATAAAAGGAAAAGTTTGTATACCCCCTTGACCGGCCCAAATGTTAATCTTCAAATGAAGGGAGTGCACACACAGCTGGATTTCATAAGGGAGATGGTCGTTAAATCTATCTAAAAGTCACGGGAGGATGGGAATGCATATCTTTTAGAAACAGACAAACACCTTGATTCCGATTACAAAGGGTTTCAGAATTTGCTATTAGGCACAAGGAGGGTTTAACAGGAGTGAGCTCTTGAGAGGTAAAATGGAGGCGCTGCGTCTAAAAATGGAGTCTCTTGTACCAAGACCAGACAATATTATTTTAAAAATCTTAAATAAATGTTAAAATTTTAATTTAGCTAATTTCAGTTTTAAAAAATCCATATATTTCAACTAATACTCTGTCACTAAACTCTGCTGTTTCCTAGTGCTTGTTACTAGGGCTCAGTCTGTGAAAGTTGGATGAATTAATGGCACCATTAGAAATGGGCGCAGAGGCAGAAAGAAGGAGAGTACTAACAGTGTGTGCCAAGACACGCCTCCCACCCTGTGGTCGTACTGGGAGCATCAAGAGGCAGGCTCTGTGGAAGGTGGAGCATGCCCCAATCCGTATCTTGTTCTGGGTTGGAAAGGTGAAGATGCCCTCTAATTGCAGAGAACCTAAAACTTGAATCATGATCAGCTTAACACCTTATTAGCCTGAGAAGGAGACTTGGTGATGGTTGTTGTAGGGCATCATTTGACAAAAAATGCTGTATCTTCAGTAGAATGAAGAGAGCCAGGGGTCATGATGGAAATCAATTATGCACTCTTAAGAGTAACAAAGAAAGATGGCTTTTTTCCTGTAGGTTGTTGGAATGATGCACTTCTTAGATTGTCACTCATCTCACATTGGACTCCCATGTTTCCTTGATTCTGTAGCTTAATGCTATTCTCCTTCCACCTGTCGGTAGTTCCCAAATGTCTTAGGCAGAGTCATTAGTCTTCACCTGAATTCTCTTAGCTGCTTCTCTGCACTTGTCTTAGCTCGCCTTACAATGCCTAACACTCAATAAGCAGATACTCAAGTCAAATGCTCATGGAATGAATAACAAGCTACAGTGAAGCTCCTCAATTCATTTAGTTGTTTTATAGCTAGGCTCTCCCCTTCTTTCTTTGGGTTTCTAGCCACCCTTTCACATACTTCCCGCCACACCGTCTAGTGGATCTGTAGAAAACGATTGGCAGGTGTGCTGCTCCATGACCACCAGGTTCATGTGCAGGAAAGAGCCACTCTAAAATAGTGTCTGTTGAGGCAACCAAGGTCTCAGTTCTGTTACTTCTTTGAGCCTTCCAGTTTCTAGTTCTGTTACTTCTTTGAGCCTTCCAGTCTAGAATCAAAATCTGAAGATTTAGAAAAAGAGAGTTTAAATCTCTCCATACCCTTTTCCCAGCAATCATTTCCTATGTGCTCAATGTGTATTAAAAAGGATGTTATTCCAACAGAAACTTGATTTAATCAGCAAAATAGGGCACTGATGATTTAGTTGCTGTTTTCTATTTTATCCTTTTTTATTTTATTTGAATGCCTATATTGAAATGGTAAGACAGGTTCAAAGATAGAACCAAGGACTCAGAGGAAAATGACTGAAGATTTTACTTTTTTAGTTCCTTAAGGGGTTTTGATTGCCATTAATGGCTTTAACCTGTAAGACAGAAGCAATGGCATAAGGTCCCATTTAATAAATAGCGCATATGTTGGGCTAACTATATTATGTCACCCTCCCTCCCCACCCATTGTGTGGCTCAAAAAAGGTGTAAGCGGTTCCTTCACACTAATCTTTAACCCTATCCATTACTTAGTGGTTTAGGTAGAGAAACCAGGTCTTCATAGATTTTATACAAACCCGGAAGTATCTCAAGGAAATGAACTTTGCTGCCTTTATTAACACTTGAAAATCTTAATGATTAAAATAAAATTGCTTAGTATTTTTATTATGTTTTGTTTTTGTTTTAAGTAGTAGTCTTCTAAACCATATAGTAAGAAAAAAAGCTTTTCTGATAAGATTTTCCACATTGTTCTGTATACTACTACAAGAAAAGATTTCACAACATTAGCAATACCAATCTATAATGATCCTTAATCTGAAATTGATGTTTCCTATATCCAAGCCAAAAATAATATCAGCTACATTGCAAAAACTAGGCTAAGGGGATGAAGTGACAGCATTGCTGCATTGCAACTAAATATGCAGGCGAACCAAGAGCCTGTCTGCTTGTGTCAGGAATTACAGCCTCAAACCTGGGCAGCATTTCTACTCTGCCCTTTAGATCTTCTCTGCATCAGAACTGATGCAGTGGCCATGGATTTCTGAGTTTGGGGATGCTGCAATTGGAAGCCCTGTCTTCTGTAACTGGTTGCCAGGCTCACCCACTACCTGAAAGTTTTCAGATTCACATCCATTTAGAGGTAATAGGGGCCTGGCCATGTACCTTTAGAATCAGTGATTGTCAGTTCTACTCTGACCAACATGGATCACCATTGAGCATCCATTGGTTGGTTGGGTGACTGCTATGGTTATCTATATACTTAATGATTTCCACAGTAAATGTATTCTATGGTATCTGTTAGGACAATTACCTTTGTGCACTTGTATTGCATAGTATGTGTGTGTGTGATTGCCTCTTCTTTCCGAAAGCATGTGAAACACCATTCAAAATGTTTAAATGCATAGAAGAAGCTAAGGCAAAGGGAAGATAAAGTTCAAATCAATACAAGAAGGCCAGGTTTCAATAGCATACAGAAGGATGTTATAGCATTGCACACATTGGCTCTGAGTGTCTTCATCGCTGTACTAAAGGTAGAAATGTTAATGACTTACATGACTTAATGCAGGGTTTTGCACATTGGTCCAAACCTTTTCTACCATGGCTAATAAATTAAAGTCAGAACAGACCTAAATTTGTGTAATGTGGGTGTATTGAAGTGGTAATTGGAACAGAAAAAATTACTGACTAATCGAAGCAAATCCTATATTGACCATTCATTAAGGCGATAGTGTAAATTTTCATTTAAATTAAAATTAAGAGACATATCTAAAAGTGGATCTCTTTAATTATTGTAGAAAATATTAATGACAGCTTTTGGAACTAAAGTGCAGAGTGTTTGTTTTCTAATTTGTTGCATCTTGTTTAAAATACAACCAAATACTTTGTAAGCCATCTCTCTCTACACACTGTCCTTTACTTGACAGTTTCTGGTGTTCAGAAGTCGCTCTAGATCCCAAGACAATTCCTGTGCACATTAATTGAAAGAAGGGGAAATGGTGACAGTATTGTAATTAAATAACTTCAAATGGTCTTGAAGATTATCTCTTCCTTTTCAGTTGGTTTAAAGCACTGCTAAATAGAATTCTTTATGATTTCAAAGAAAGTCATTCAGTCTTGACAAATGGTCTCCTTATCACCACTTAGGAACTCTGTTATTTTTTAAATGCATAGATTTTATTTGCCACTGCCTTTAAAATTTTTTTCCCCAAACATTTTGCAGGGTCATCAGCCGGTGTCCATCAGGCTTTCATTGATACTGTTAAATATTCTGAAAATGTTTTAAGGCTGACAGTAGCAGAAAAGGCTTTTTCATGGTTCACATCTTTCTCTTAAGTGAATATTTTTAAGTCACTGTGAAATAAACCTCAAATGACACATTCTTTAAAAATGAAGTGCCGTTTCAGAGATTGAAGTTTGTGCCTTGGCTTAGTATATTGCGTATTTAATGTACCACTTCAAGGAGATGCGGGATAAAGTTCTGTCCCTTTGACCTTCATTGCTTGCACCAGCCAAAATCTGGGAAACTTTTCAGTGCACAGAAGGTAAAGCTCTCTGGCAGTCTGGTGACGTCCTTCAGAATGAACGTATAGTTTCCCATATTTCCTTTCCTAGTAGTATATTTCATCAGCATTGACTCTCTACTGGGAGTCCTTGTGGGATAATGGGTTAGGAGTTGGAATTCCAGTGGTAACCACAAGGACAGCAATTCAGAACCACCAAACCACACTGTGTGGGACAAAGGCTAAACTTTCTAGTCCATAAAGAGTTGACAGTCATGGGAACTCACAGATGCCATTCTACTCAGTCCTTTGGGATTGCTATATGTCAGATTCAACTCAGTGGCCATGTGTTTGAGTTTTCTGTGGGTGACTCTTAATGCTTTAAGCAAATGTGATTGAAAAAGTTCTCTGTCCTTATATCTCCGTCAGAAAATAAAGAATAATACTGTGGTGTAAAAATCAAAGACCCTCCTTGTGATCTTTACATTGACTATTTGATAAATGAATGCTGATAGCAAAGCTAGTAACATTATTTTCTGGGGATAATTCCTGTTGTTAATACAGTAAGAGTCTCTCTTACCTCCCCACCTCAAAAAATTTGCTAGTAGCAAATTTCCATCACCATGGAAATTATTTCACTTATTTGGAGTCTTCTACTAGAGCACAATTCTTCCAGAAGCCATTTTTAATTGCTGCTTCTCATTGCCATTCCAGTCACAAATTTCAACCACAGACGTATTTCATCTGGGATGTGCAAATCCAAATGGCAACTGTTTCCACCCACTTGAATTCAACTTGTAGAAGGAAGTCTTCTGTGGGTCATGTGAGCCCCAGGTAATTCTTCCAGTGTTGCATGAAGCTATCCCATTGTAAAATGAGTGTGTGGCAATGTAGAATTTGGATTTTCAAAGAGATCATTTTCATAAGTAATAGAACTTTTTATGAGCTTAGAAAATTAGACAACAAATAAATTACCTATCCTCCTAGATCAGTTTTGATGATCTGCATGGGAGAAGCCACAATACAAAGATCCAGCTATTTTCAGCGTCAGAAATTGTTTTAGGACTATTTTAACACATCTGGTTAAAAGTAAAAAAAGATCCCCAATGGCATAGTGGTTGTGCGCGGAACTGTGGCCCACTGGGATGGACTGTTTAATTCCAGCAGCGGTTCCACAGGAGCAAAGGCTGGGCCTCCTACTCCCACCAACAGAGGGCAGTGATGCCCAAAAAACAAAAACAAAAAAAGAAGTAGAGAAAAAAAGTGAAAAAAGATCAGCTGTAATAATTTGCCTAATTATTGATGAGGAAAAGACTTTAAAATTTAGAGGTTCATGCATCTAAAATATATGTTCCATGCTATTAATTATCTTTTAAAGAACTGCTTTAATTAAAATAACATTATTTTCTGTAACTTTCAGTCTATAGTTTGTAATTACCATTCCTAAAATAACTGATAGATTGTTAGGTCAATACACAAATTATTTTAGTAGTTCCCGATATTAGTCATCAATTTTTTTTGGCTTTTATTTTTAAACCATGTGTATATATCGATGAACTATAACAATTTAACTAGCCCATACAAGAAATTTGAAGATGCTTCACAGAAATATATACCTTTTCTGATAGATGTTGTTGTTATTGCTACGTGCTTTCAGTTGGTTTCAATTCATAGCCATGTATATACTTACGTAAAGCGAAGCAAACACCTAGCTAGTGCGGTGCCTTCTTCATAATAATTCTTATATATAAGTTCACTTTTGTAGCCACTGTATCAGTCCATCTTGATAAGGGCCTTCTTTTTTGTGCTCCTCACCTTTACCAAGCTTGATGTCCTACAGGGACTAGCATTTCCATGTCTGAAGAACATAAGTCTAAGTCTCGCTCTCTTTGCCTCAAAGGAGCATCCTGGCTGTACTTCTTCCAAGACAAATTGATTTCTTCTTTTGGCAGTCTGTGGTACTTTCAGTCTTTGATTCTTTCTCAATCTTTCTTATTTCAGTGTTCAACTTTCATGTGATTGAAAATACGTGAGGTGATTGAAAATACCATTGCTTGGCTCAGGCATTCTTTAGTCCTCAAAATGACATCCTTGCTTTTACAACCTTGAAAGCCATCTTATCCTGCAGCAACGCATCATTGTTACTGCCATGAGAATTGATTATGGATCTAAGCAAGATAAAATCCCTGACAATTTCACTTTTTCCCCCATTCATCATGATGATACCTATTGTGAAGATTTTATTATCTTCTTTACATTGAGTTATAATTCATACTGAAGGCTGCAACCCTTGAGCTTCACCAACAAGTGCTTCAAGTCTTCCTCACTTTCAGCATGTAAGGTTTTGTCATATCCACATCGCAGAATGTTGATAAAACTTTCCTCCAGTCTGGTGCCAAATTAGCCAGAGAATCAACCTTCTCATGTTATTTGCTTTGCATATAGATTAAATAAGTATGGAGAGCAGATGCAACTCTGATGCATACCTCTTTGGATTTTTTTTTTTGGGGGGGGGGGGGGTATCACTGCTCTCCGGCAGTGGGAGTAGGAGGCCCAGCCCCACTGCTGGAATTGAACCTCCATCCCAGTGGGCCGCAGTCCCGCGCACAACCACTACGCCACCGGGGCTCAGCCCTACCTCTTTGGATTTTAACTCATGTAGTCTCCCCCCTGTTCTGTTCACAGAACTGCCTGCTGACCCATGTACAGGTTCTAAATGGAATGTTCTGTAATTGCCATTCTTAGCAAGACCATCCATAGTTGCTTATGATCTGCACAGTGACAGGCCTTTTCAGAGTTCAATGTAACACAATTGAACATCTTCCTGGTGTTCTCTACTTTTAGCCAACATCTTTCTGATACCAGCAATGACATCACTTTTACTTTTCTGAATTCACCCTTACACTGGCAGCTTCCTATCAGCATATTGGTCCAACTTTTGTTAGATGATTTTTCACTTGCATGCAATAGCAATATATTGTTCCATAATTTTAACATTTTATTGGATCACCTTTCTTTAGAATAGGTACAAATATGGATCTCTTCTAGTTAGTTGCTCAAGTTGCTGCCTTCCAAATTTCTTGGCATATCGTCAAGACCATCTTTTTCAATGCTTCAACTGCTTCGTTAGCTTGTTGAAGCATTTCACATAGTACACCATAAATTCTGTTAGCATTGTTTTGGCAAGTGCTTTCAGTATAGCTTAAGCTTCTTCCTTCATCACTACTGATTCTTGCTCATATGCTACCTCCTGAAATTCTTGAATTTTGGCTAGCTGTTTTCGGTACGGTGATTGTTTGTGTTCGTTCCTTCTTTTGATGCTTCCTACATCATTCAATATTATAACTCAAGGCTTGAGTTGTTCATGTTTTTTTCCTCTTGAGTTATTTCAGATTAAGATATGCTGACCATCTTCTTCCTTTTTGAATTAATAGCTCTAGATTTTTACACATTTCATTATATTTTACTTTGTCTCCTCAAGCCTCCTTTGGAAATTTTATATTCAGTTCTTTGATTTTATCATTGTGCTGATTTGTATTAGCCACTCTATAATTACTAAAAAATTTTGGACTGTCTTTCAAAATCCACTTTGATGTTTCTTTTCTTTTCTACCTTTATCTTGAACTTTTGCTTTCTTCATGTATGGTGTATTTTGTGTTATCCCATAGTTCATCAGGTTTAATAGCTCATTTGTGTTTAATGCATCAAATCTGTTTTTTAGATGTTCTCAAAATCTAAGTAAAATATAGTCAAGGTTCTATTTTTGTTCTCATTTACTTGTTTTAATTTTCTTCATGTTCAACCTGTGCTTACATAGGAGCAAGTAATGGTCTTTTTCACTGTCATCCCCTGGCCTGGTTTTAGCTACTTCTTTTGAGGGTCTTCATTACACTTCCCACAGATGTAGTCAATTTGATTTCTTCATAAGTCACATGTATGTACCCATTTGTGTTGTTGAAAAAAGATCTTTGCTAGCAACAAATTGTTGGTCTTGCAAAATTCTCTCCTGTGATCTCCAGCTATGTTTGCATCACCAACACCATATTTCCCAACTACTGTTCCTTTCTCTTTATTTCTAACATTTGCATTCCAATTACCAATAGTATCAGTGCAACAATGAAAACAATGGATCTTTTCATTGCAAGCTTGATCAATTTCAGGCTGATGAAGTTGGTAGAATTGCTCAATTTTTGCATCACTTGCTTTAGTGGTTGGTTGATGCATAAATTTGAATGATAGTTTCATTGCTTGGATATACTTATATGTGGATAAACATTCTTCTATCACAGACGAGACTTGTACTTCAAGGCAGAGCTTGCAGTGCCCTTTATGCTGATGATTGTAACACCATTCATCTTGATTGTTATTCCTGGCAGAGTAAACCATAAGATTTTCTGATTCAGAATTGCCAATACTTGGCCATTTCAGCTCACTAATTCTTACAATATCGATGTTTATATGTTCCATATCGTTTTGCTGACTTTTAGGTTTTTTTTAGATTCATACTACATATGATACATGTTTCAAATACTCATGGATGTTTGCAGATATTTCTTACATTGAGTCATAGCCTATCAGCCAATGGAGGTCCCCAAAGCTTTATTCCATGTAAGTCGTTGTAGTCCCCTCTGCTTTGAATAGACAGCTCTTTCTGCTTAATATGGCTGGGTAATTTTCCTTTTAATGCCTTGGAGGGAATACTTCTAATTCTATATTTTATTATTTTTATAATTTTTGCTTTTATTCTATTTAGTTCTTTATTTTGAAAAATATTGCTAAGAAATACAGTGAGTTAAACAATTAAACTTCTTATTAAATTGTTGATACTTTGCTAATAGGCAAGATTCTATAATTTTAATTTTACTGACATCTGTGATCATCGAGCTCATTAAAATCTCTTACTTTAAAGTTATCTCTGTATCTGATTGTGACTTCTTTATATCATCCTTCTTCTCTTTTCAGCTTATCTTGAGTGGTGTGTGTGGCTGTTTCACCCTTTCTCCTGGATTGAAATCCCTGTACAGGAAGTTCTACACCTGAAGTCATCTATTGTCCATCTTCTATGATGGAGTCTCTTTAGAGACTTTAGAGACTAGAGTAATAGTGAGAACGACTTGACTGCAGGCTAGACAATGACCAGAGTGTACTATTTATGATAGCTAATTTAGTCCTTATAGCATCATTTTCCAGAGAAACCAGTTTCCATGGACTTGGCTCTGATTCATGATGACCCCATGAGTATCAGAATAGGACTATGGTTCTTACAGGTTTTCACTGGCTGACTTTTCCAGAAGTAGATCACCGGCCTTTCTCCCCAGTATTATTCTCAAACCACCAACCTTCCCATTAGCAGCCCAGAGAATTAATTGTTTGTCTACCCAAAGGACTTCATTTGTAAGGTGTTTTGTTGTTATTGGTTGCAATTCCATTGATTCTGATTTTTTTTACAACTATTTATGCAGAGTAGAACAGTTCCAATCATTTTTCAATGCTCTCTCCATAAAGAAAGTTGCCAAGTCTCCCGTATGAAATATCTTTGGGTAGGTTTGAACTATAACCTTTTTGCTAGTAGTTGAGTTCTCAACTTTTTGAGTTACCCAAGGAGTCCCCATGTAACACGTTGTTGTTGTTGGCTAGTATCAACTCCTCATTTCTGACCCATTTTAGCCCCAGGTACAGCCGAACAAAATCCTGCCTAGGTCAGCACCACCTCCACATCTTTTCTGCGTTTGAGCCATTGTTATACCTGTTGTGTCAATCCATCTCACTGAAAGTCACCAATTTTTTTTTTAAAGCATTGTGTTGGGGCCTCGTACAAGTCTTATCACAATCCACACCTCCGTCCGCTGTGTCAAGCACATCTGTACATTTGTTGCCATCATCCTTCTCAAAACATTTGCTTTCTACTTGAACCCTTGGTATTGGTTCCTCATTTACCCCCTCTCTCCCTGTCCCCTATTGTTTTGTCATGTTTTACACTGTTCAACATCTCCCTTCCACCCGGAAAGCTCTTGCTTTTTCATTGACCCTCCAGGGACTCATCCCACCTGATAGCATGCCAAAAACATGTGAAAGTAAGTTTTGTCATTCTTGCTTCTATGGAGCATTCTGGTTCCAAAATATGTTTGTTTACTCTGCTGGCTGCCCCTGAGGACTTAATATTCTTCACCCACAGCATAATTGAAAGGCATCCATTCTTGGCTGCTCTGCCTCATTCATTGCCCAGCGTTCGCCTGCTCATGAGACCATTGACCACGCCATGACCGGGGTCGAGCAAGTCACGTCTGCTCGTTAGATAGATCCTGCGCCGCGGACTTGCCCGAGGCGGCATGTTGCTTGATTTCTTCCCTGCTACTTGGATGAAGTAAGAATTCCTAATGACTTCGATCTTCTTTAGTTTATCATGGTGCTTATAAGTTGAGGACTTTTATCATGATGTTTGAGCATTTTTATTTTAATTATAGTATGTGGAATCTACACTAAAGGCTATTGTCTTTGATCTTTATCCGTAAGTGCTTCAACTCCTCTTCATTTTTAGCAAGCAAAGTTGTGTCTTGTTCATATTTCAATTTTTAAATAAACTTTCCTCCTCTCCTATGATGATGAATTCCAGATTCTCAGATTATTCACTCAGTAGACTGAATGAATAAATATGGTAAAAATATATAATCTTGATACATATCTATTCCAATGTTAAAGCACAGAGTATATCCTCTTTTCTAGTCATTGTTTCCCAAAGTACTGTTCCCTTGGGGGTTCTGGAAAAAGCAGAAGGGTGTGACCTGCAAAAGCAGATACCTAAACTGTATCTGGGATTATGTGGTATATAGTATGAAAGTTTTTAATTGCTGGGGGGAGCAGTGAATTTTTTTCTGTTTTCTGAAAAGCTGGTAGTAGACTAGATAAGTTTTGGAACCTATGCTTATTTGAATGACTACTTGGTGATTTGTGTATAGGTCTAGAATTCCCATTCTTTATAATGTTACCATGATATGTTGCGTACAATTCACAATGAAGGATCTTTCACATAGTTTATACTAAATGTAAGTAAATAATTTTCTCGTACTCTCTACTTTTAGCCAAGATCCATCTGTGTCCAGAGGGATACCCTTCTATCTATATCGTCTTCTGAATCTAGGTTGACCTAATGTCAGCTTCTTGACAACTTAGCATTGCAACCTTCTTTGAAATATTTTCGGCAAAACTTTAATTACATATATTGTTAATGATATTGTTCAATAATCTGTGCAATCTCTTTTTTGGTAACTGGCAAAATATGGATCTGTTCTAGTGGGCTAATCAGACACCTATCTTCAGAAGTTCTTGGCATGTTCTACTAAGTGCACCCAGGGCTTTTATGTGTTTTTAAAAATATTTCATTTGGTATTCTGTCGCTTCTAGAACCCTTTTTTTTTATTTTTGACCACTACTTTCATTGTAGCCTGAATTTCTTCCATTGATGCCACAATTTTTTTTCCCAATTGTTTTATTGGGGGCTCTTACAGCTCTTATAGCATTTAATACATCATTTGTATCAAGAATATTTGTACACATATTGCCATATTCATTTCCAAATATTTTCAACTTGAGCCCCTGGTAGAAGCTCCTCCTTCCCCCTACCCCCTTTTTTTAATGAGTCATTTTAGTGGGGGCTCATACAACTCCCCTCACGATCCATACATACATCAATTGTATGCAGGCCATTTTTGCACACTTGTTGCCATCATCACTCTCAAAACATCCTCCCTTCACTTAGGCTCCCGTATCAGCACTCTATATTTCCCTTCATTCCCCCCCCCCACCCCATTCCCATGAACTGTTAGTAATTTACAAATTGTTATTATTTACTTCGTACTGTACACTGTCAAATATGTCCTTTCACTCACTTCTCTGTAGTCCATGCCACAGAGAGGAGACTACATGTAGATCCCTGAAATTGGTTCCTTCTTTCTATTCCACCATCCCTCCACCCTCCTGGAATCACCATTCCTACTACTAGTCCAGAGGGATCATCTATCCTAAATTCCCCATGTTTCCAACTTCACTTTACATCCCTTGGTCTAGCTGGAGCCGTATGATGCCACAATTCCTAATCATTTCTTTCTGCTGCAAATAGTTGAATGTTGACCAGTTCCTATTGGTATAGTGACTCTTTATTGCTTCTCACTCCATTGGATATTCCCTGCATCACATCTAAATTAAGACTTTCCTTTTGGTTTTCTACTTCTAGGTTTTTGAAACTTTCATTGTAATACTTTATCTTCTCGAGATGCCCTTTGGAATTTTCTCTTCAACTCTTTTCTTCATTACTTCTGTTCTGTAGCATCGCTATGCGCTGGCATTGACTCTGTGGCACGAGTTTGATGAGGTTTACCAGTCTAGAAGCTTTGCTGGAATCTGTTCAGCAACACAGAAACACACAAGTCTGTAGTGACACGCAAGGCTGCGTCTGAGGTGGAGTGGCCAAAATTAAACCCTGGTCTCTGGCATGGAAAGGGAGAATTCTAACTGTGAGCTACTGCAGTTCCTTGGAAAATACTAGATTGACAAATGTACTCAATATTGAATGACAGTAAGACAATGGAAACCTAGAGCTTTTTTTACAATGGTTAGAGAGAATTTAATTGGTGAGTTACCTCACAACGCAATTCAACAGGTTGTTTTTTTTTTTTTTAAGTTTATGGGAAGATAGAACTAAAAGAAAATAAAAAGTTTCCATGAGGTTTGGAAGCTCCCTCTTATAAAATATTGATTAAAAAACGAATTGAATCTGTGTAGTTAGATTCCAGACACCATCTGTGTGCAGTGTACTATAGGGCTTACGGCACAAACTTTGAGGCCTAGTCTAAACTCTGTCATTTACTAGCTGTGTAATTTCAGTCAAGTTAAATTCTCTGTGCCTCAGTTATTCTTTTTCCAAAAGAGGGAACACGAGTCCTCTGTCACACAGCTACAAGAACCAAAAAAGATGACCTTGAGTAAATCACACCAGAATTTAAAGACCATATTAAAAATACATTTGTCATGTGGCCCTATAAGACAGAGTAGAAATGCCCCTGTGGGTTTCCATGACTGCATGTAGTTAGTTATGAGAGCAGAAAGCCCCGTCTGTCTTGTGTGGAACGGCGGGTGCTTTTGAACTGCAGACTTGAAGGGAGCAACCTGAAGCACTCTGCCACCAGGGATGGTATGGCAGCATGGTTCCCGTAGTAATCTGTGTTTAGAATACACTTTTTCACCTCTTATGACAAAGTATATGGCATCTGCAACCTCTATATGGTATGCACATAAGAGAGTATATATCAAAACTTCAAAACTTAATTCACTGTCATAGAGTCAATTCCTATTTACAGAGACCCTTCACAGGGTCTTTAAGATTATAAATCTGTGTGGGAGTAGCCAGTTTTCATCTTTCTCCTACTGACTGGTTGTTGGCTTTGAAGCACTCTTCTTGGAGTTAACGGTCAAATGTTTACTTGACAGCACAACTGTGGGGGAAGGGCCAGCCCCCATAACTAATCTCAGGTTCAATAGGCATAATTGTAGGGTAAAGATTAGATAGATAGATAATAGATAGTAGCGTAAAATATATGAGGGCACTTCTAAAGTTCCTGGAACACTTACAGAATCTCTGCAGTCCATTCTTGCATGTACTTGTTGAAGCCCTCTCGTGTGTTAAGGTCACTATAGGGTAGAATGGATTTGGGAGCAGTGAGTGATAGGGATAATATTTTATACCCTTAATTGTATGAACAGTTCACTGTTGATCAGATTTCCTCATGTGTCCTGGCATTATCCCAGGATCCCGATTATGATGTCCTTGATTCTTAACATATTTGAGGAAAGCATGTCTTTATCAGAAATGACAGGGAAGGGAATAGTAGTTACTGGATGTCTGTTGCATAGCAGATATTGTGCTAGTAAATATTTTTCCTTTCTTTCCAACAGGGTTCCCTCTTTTCATGTCTTTGGTGGTCGTGATGTTGGATTTTGTGTTTAAGTACCATGGTACACCTGCCTGTACCATATTGCGGTGAAGAACATTCTAGCCAGCCACACCCACCCCACCCTGATTAGAGTTACTCTGTTGGGTTGCCACTGGAATACCATCAAGTTCTTTGGGAGAAATTAAGAGCACACACTTACTGCCCTGTTAGTTCCCAAACTAGATATACTCATAGAACTGCACTTTCTATGCAAAAAAACCAAAAAGACCAAACTAATTTCTGTGCAGTCTATGCTCACGCACAGCAATCTTGTAGAACAGGTTGGAACTGCCCTTTTGAGGTTCCAAGGCTGTAACTCTCAGGACTCTAGAACGTCCCATTTATCTCCGTCAGAGCAGCTGGTGATTTCAAACTGCTGACTCCTGCAGTTAACGGGCACAGCAGAACCACGGTGCCCCCAGAGCCCTGTGCTGTGCAACAACAACAATAGTGCCTCTAGACCCAAACCAGAACCCTTGTTCTGTTGTTTTGTTGGAGCAATATAGAAACTCTAGGATTATTAGTATTTCTTTTTTTTGATCCTTTTATTGGGGCTCATCCTACTCCTCTCATACATAAGTCCATTGTGTGTCAAGCACATCTGTACATCCGCTGCCCTCACCATTCTCATAACATTTGCTTTCTATCTAAGCCCGTGTCCTTGGCTCCTCCTTTTCCCTCTCCCTCCTCATAACAACAAATTATCATTACTTTCTCTTATCTTACACTCTCCAATGTCTCCCTTCACCCATCTCCCCGTTTTCCATACCCCAGGGAGGAGGTTATATGTAGATCTTTATAATCGGTTTCCTTTGTACCCCACCTTCCTTCCACCCTCCCAGTATTGCCACTCTCATCACTGGTCCTGAAAGGATCATCTGTCCTGGATTCCCTGACTCCTATCTGTGCCAGTATAGCCAGATTTGTAAAGTAGAATTGGGATCATGATGGTGGGAAGGAGGAAGCATTGAAGAACTAGAGGAAAGTTGTGCGTTTCATCATTGCTACAGTACACCTTAAGTGGTTTGTCTCCTCCCCGCAACCCCTCTGTAAAGAGAAGTCCATTACCTACAGATATACTTTGGGTCCCCAAACTGTACCCCTCCTCAAAATTTTTAGTTCCTTGATGCCTGATCCCTTTGACACCTCATGATCACATAGACTAGTGTGCTTCTTCTATATGGGCTTTGTTGCTTCTGAGCTAGATGGCCACTAGTTTATCTTCAAGCCTTTAAGACCCCAGACGCTATATATTTTGATAGCTGAGCACCATCAGCTTTCTTCACCTCCATCGCCTGTGCCACTTTTGTCTTCAGCGATCGTGTCAGGACGGAGGGCACACAATGATATAATTTTATGTTCTTTGATGCCTGATGCTTGATCCCTTTGACACCTCACGGTCACACAGTATGATATGCTTCTTCCATGTGGGCTTTGTTGCTTCTGAACTATGTAGCCACTTTTTTACCTTCAAGCCTTTAAGACCGCGGACACTGTATCTTTTGATAGTCTGATCATTAGTATTTCTACTCCTGGCTGACCAAAAAAGTTGCTTAAGGAGGCATATAGATGTATTACAAAATCACAGGAAACAGCCTTGAAATTCATGTAACAATGCACTTTCTGCAGTTAGTTGTTTTAGAGCAAAGACTTTATAATTTCTTCACTTTAATGTATATGATGAAATGAAGGAAGAATGGTGATAAGCTCACATTTTCATGACCTTTTCCTAGGATAAAAAAATGAAGAGAAAAAGTGATATGTGTGATGAGATTTTCCGTTGACCCTTCAGAAAAAGACTACGTACACCACAGGGTGCTGATGATAAGCGCTAAAGGAAATTGAAAATGTGATTATTCATCTCACAGTGACGGCCATCTATTAGTTCCTTTTCAGCAGTTAATCAACTGATAATAAAGAACATGGCATGTTTGCTAGATTGGGAAGGGAGACCAAGATTGACAGATTTTGTAGTGTCTAAATTGTTGTTATAGCAATCTTCCTTCTCTGAGGCCTTACTACCTATCTCATAACAAAGTAATCCAATCAGGTTTGGTTGGGTTGTTTGTTTTGTTTTGTTGCATAGATGCTTTCTACTCAGATGGTTTGATACCACACAATTAAAGGGGAGAGAAAACATTCTAAATCTGAAGAGGTGGCAAAATCCCATAGTCTACATATTTTTAACAAACAAATCTCAAGCAATTGTACATTTTGACCATGGTCAAATAGCTCAGCTATAGCCTTTGGTTTGCCTTAATTCACTGCTTGTAATATAATCTTTTTGCTGTTAAAAAAGGTATCATTCAAGTCCAATAAAAATTCTTGCTTACAAGGCAGTCCAACTTGATTAGAGGTTGCTCAACTCCTAGCTATAGTGATATTATCAGTAATCAAATTCTTTTAATTATGAAAAATAAGAAAAATGATCAACTTTGATAGATGAACTGGTGATCAGAAGGTATAAAATAGAGATGTAGGAGATATACTTTCTAAACAGCAATAGCAAAGTATGTTTTTATAGACTTCTTTTTAAATGGTAAATGAAACAGCACTGCATTTTATATGAACATAATAAAATGGCAGATCTCATACAATTAAGTAGATTAAGAATAATCCTAGAGGTTAAAATCTTGAGTGAATTTGCAGCCTCTAATGAAATAACGTGTATAAAGCAAACATCATTAAGCACTTCTGCGATCTAGGTGAAATAGTGACTATCTGCTTAGCAACCCCCGATCCCACGTCTGTATTTCATGTTTCTGTCATGTAAAGGGAGAAAGAGATGCTGTAGCCTTTTGACATGATGGAATGAAAAGTACACAGTCTCCTGTGTCATATTTTTTTGGTCCAAAATCAAACACTGCTCACGTGTCTGCATCGAAATACCAGTTCAAATGAAATACCAGTCACAAAAGACAATATTAAATGAAACTGTGTACAGACTATGTGAAATTTTACAGGTCAAATGAGCTCTTTTAGAACAAGAAAACTAAGAATCAGAGAGTGAGGAATTATACATTAAAAGATAGTTTAGAGTTATGACCAAATATATGCATTGTGTAGCCTTTGTATTTTAATTCAAATAAACCATCTGCTTAAAAAGTCAGCTGAGATGACATTGGGTGGCTGGCCACACAATTGTTGACTCTTAGGATTTAATTGATAATTTTTATACATAATAATGTTGCTGGGTTTTTTGGACGTCTGTATAAGAGGAACAAGGAGCCTGATGGTGTAGTGTGTCCCGTATGGAACTACTCACCCCATACAGGGTAATCAGTCTGAACCCACCTGTCGCTCTGTGGGCTAAAGATGAGACTGTTTGCTTCCACGAAAATTTAACCTTTTAGAGTTCTAGTGTCATCAGGAATTGGAATCAACTAGATGTTAGTGGATTGGATTGGATTGGATTATATAGAAGAGTGAGAGAAAGATACGGCTTTCTGCTCCCAAAAGAGTGACAGCTTCAGAAACCTAGAGGTTCAGTTTGTTGCTGGGTAGAGAAGAGACTATGAAACGTGTTCTTTAACATAGAGTAGCTAAAGTAATTTAACGAAATTAAAAAATAAAAGAGTTGAATGGAAAATTTCAAAGGGTGGCCGTAATACAAAATAAAATATTGTGACAATGCTCATAGCCTAGAGTTAGAAAACCAAAATGGAAGAATCTGCTTGGTATTTCTCAAGTTAAAAAAAAAAATCCCAAGCCTCAAGTTGCAATATTGAAGAATTTTATCGATAAAATTCTAAATGATGCAGGAAACAGCATCATTGGTTTAGTCACTAAACCAAAATGAACTAGTCATTATTCATTCATTTCAGAGTTCATACTTGGTCAAGAACCCATAATATTAAAGTAAGAAATTCAAGCTGCAATGAAGGGATTGGCAAAAAAAACAAGCCTCCAGAAATTCATAGGGTGCCAATAGAATTGAAATATCTCAGCAAACAGATTGAGTTCTGGAAACACTCACTGGTCTATGTCAGGAGTCAGCAGACATCGGCCCGTAAGCCATGGGTGGCTCTTTGACTCATTAGGTGTGCGTGCATGTGGCTCTGAAGTAAAATTTGCAAATTTTAATGGCTATTATTCAGATAATGGGTGTTTCATTTGTTTGTTAAAATGTATTTATGGCTCTAAGATAATTTCCAAATTCTTGTGAGGAACCAGATTTTCTCGTCAAAAGTTTGCCGACTCCTGGTCTATGCCAAGAAATGTGTAAGGCCAACTAATTGGAAAAGATCCATACTTGTGCTGGTTCTAAAGACAAATAACTCAAGAGAATATGAAAATTATTGAATAGTATCATTAACATCACAAGTCAGTAAAGTTTTGCTGAAGATACTTCAAAGAACAGTTAGAGTAGTACATAGTGGGGGAGCTGTCAGTCCCTGGAAAAAGACATAATTTCTGGTTGAGTAGCAGGTCATCAAAAAAGAAAAGACCCAAGGAGGTGGGCTCGAGTATAATAACAATTATGTGATGTTGCATAGCACAGGATCGTTGTAAGTTGAAACTGAAGCGATAGCCCACCAACAGTAGAGAGGCGTGCTATTTATTGCACCATGATAAAAATACATAGAGTTTACTTTAAAATGATCCAGTGATGTAGCTATAAATGAAAGAAGTAGACCTCATATTCCCTGTTTTAAAAATGGTTTTATTGATATATATTTCATACATTGATATAATATTTCATATATTGATATAATATTTCACACAACTCAATGGTTTAACCATATTAGGAAGAATTGTGCAATCATCACCACAGTCAACATTGGACATTATGTTGAGATATAATTAATATTTCATACAACTCAATGGTTTGATCGTATTAGGAAGAGTTGTGCAATCATCACCACAGTCAACTTTGGAACATTCTCTTCCTTTTAATACCCATTTTTGTTGACTCCCCATTTCCTCCCAACCTCCTCTTCTATGCACCAGGTAACTATTAAGTAATCCAGTTATTATCTCTATAGAGCCACCCATCCTGAATTTCATATTTTGAAAAACCGATTACCAAAAACGACTTAGCAACAATGACTAAATCTAACAGAAAAGCCTTAATAAAAAAGAATCAGAAAATACCAAAAATTAAAAATAAAAAGCTGAAGTTAAATTTAAAATAGGTTGGAAAAATCTATCAAATGATAAGATGTTGCATTCCAGCCAAACAACAGCTGCTCAAATCCTCTTTACCATGCTCCAGGTCTGATATTAAGATCATTTGCATTCTCAGACTTTGTTGGAGGAGATTCAACAGAGAATCAATCCACGTAGGGACCCTGCAAATGGATTTGGGGGTATAGTGTTCCCCCAACATTGTGTTTAGAACTTAAGTTCTGGTACTATCCCCTTCTCTGGGTTGGGATTTTATGATTTGCAATCTGTAGATTATACAGGCTAGATATACACATATAGGCCAGTTTTTCAAAGCTGATAATAAACAAATAGTTATTAGGTGCCGTAAAATTGCTCCTGACGCATAGCCACCCTGTGAGCAACAGAACAAACTGCGTCCCTGTCTTGTACCATCCTCACAGTGGTTGTTAGGCTTGTGCCTATTGTTATAGCCATTGTGTCAGTCTGTGTTGATGAGGGTATTCCCCCTTCACTGCCCTTCTGCTTTACTAAATATGATATCCTTCTTCAGGGTGTCCTTTTCCACGCACGGGTCTCCTAGAAACAGACTCTCCTACAAAGTACCTGAAACAGAGTCTTGCCAGCCTTACTCCTGGGGGGCATTCTTGGCACTTGTAATATTCTTTCCCAGCACCATAATTGAAAATCATCAGTTCTTCGATCTTCCTTCCTCAGTGTCCTACTTTCACTGCATATGAGAAGATTGAAAATGCCCAAGCTTAGGTCAGGCACACCTCAGTCCTCAAAGTGACAGTGTTGCTCACCCACATGTGAAAGTGGCAGTGAGTTTGGTTAGGTTTTGGATCATACATATTGACTCTGTCTTTATGGGAAAAGCCATTCTTTTCATAGTATAGCTATCAAATATTTTGGCTTTGTAATCAATCCCACGTGTTAATTTGTTCCTCTCTAAACACTAAACCATCTATTTATGTTTATCTAGGATTGAATTTCTAAAAGTGCTATTACAGATAGTGTATATTACAGATATACAGTCTTTTCAGCCCTAGTTTTATGTACAAATAAAAAAAATTAACTTGTTATATGCATTTCAAAGCAGACCCCTAGTGGCACAATTTTTATGTACTGAAAGGTTGGCTGTTTGACCCCATTAGCTATTCTTTGGGAGGAAAGAGCTGTGAATTGCTTCTGTAAAGATTGAGCCCTGGGAACCCCGCAGAAAGATTTTACTCTGACCCATAGGATCTCTTAACAGTGTCAGCTTAAGAAGAATATGTGTATGTGCTGCCTTTTTGTTAGGTCATTAATTTAATTTTCTTTCACATCTGGAATATTTGGGGAGAATAAAAAGGAGGTGTCAGTCGCATTTTGTAGACCAAGGACACAAATGACTTGCCCATTTACAAAGCAACTTTTAGAAGTCTGTGGAAAAATGGATTGAAAGATAATGTCATGTTTCTACAACTGTTTGAAGCATTTTCCCACTCCTGGGCTACATCAAAACATTTGGGAAGGAGCCTGCTATTGTGGTTAGCCATTTTACTATTTTCATCTCAGTTGCTTTCACTGTTTGAAATGTCACCTGAAATGTTAGAAAACCTTTCTGTTTTCATCTCCACTCTGGCTGGAACACCTGTTGTGGGATGAAATGGCCTTAACAGAAGTGAGGCTTTTTGTAATGTATGGAGAGACCAGAGGGAACCATTCATCTCATTTTTGTCTAGTACTACATCCTTCTTGATCTTTCCTTTCCCATATGGTCTTCTTAATATTTTATTCATAGATTCAAAGCACTAACACACAAATGCTTTTGTCAAAGAATAGTTAACATCTGAAATTTGTTCACCTGTAGTCCCATGAATGTTATGTAATTGTTAAATAGTCTATTCTAGTATTTCTTGTTCTTTTAATATTAAATGAGTAATTTTTTCTTGGTTACTTTTTATCTTAGCTTGTTACTGGTGTGCATTGTAGATAGCCATTATAGGGGGACCAAAGTATGACATATCAGCAAATGGAAAGTGGAACAAGAATTACTGGAGGTGGGGGGGGGACGGGACTGTGATGATAATGAAATAGAGGCAGAAAAAAAGTGGAAATTACTTACCACCCTAGCTTGTCTCCTCTTTTACCCTAAGTTGGTAGCCACCAACAAAGAACAAGCATGAATTTTCCTTCTACCCTCTGCTGCCTTTCTGCTCATGATTTTTAAAACACTAAAACTGTACAAGTCACATTATACCCCCATACCCCTATGCTCTTGCATAAGGTGTGACTAAAAACTATCTGGGTCAGCCTTGGGGCCCTGATTTTTTCCATGGCCCTTGGGGTATCCACCTTTGCCAAAACATTTTGGGTTTAGAATGGAAATGGGTTGACACAGAACCATCACCACAAAGGGAAGGAAATACAAAACATATGCCCCTGTTAACTCAACCTCCAATGTCATCATGACCCTTTAATACAGTTCCTCATGATGTGGAGACACCTCCCCATCCCACCCCCACCCATAAAATTATTTTCCTTGCTACTTCATAACTGTAATTTTGCTACTGTTATGAATTGGGCAACCCCTGTGAAAGGGTCTCTCGCCCACCAAAGGTGTTGTGACCACAGGTTGAGAACCGCTGTGTTAACTGATGTTATAGAAACAACTACATCCTACATGAAGACATTATTTTTCATGAAATAGCACTTTCTTGGGCTGAGCCCTGGTGGCGTAGTGGTTGTGTGCGGGACTGCGGCTCTCTGGGTTCGTGGTTCAAATTCAGCAGCAGCTCTCCAGGAACAAGGCTGGCCCTTCTACTCTCACCAGGAGGCAGTGATGCCCACAAATTTAAAGAAAAACAATAGTACTTACTTTTCTCTAGCTCCTCTACCAGATCCTTTCCACCATCTTGGTATGTCTTCTTCAGCTCACATTATGCACATGTATTGTCTTCCAGGGTAATTTTAAGTCATATAATACACACATAAATCAGAATTGTTGGCCCAATGTCATATTCTTTTGTTCCACTTGCTAAGATTTGGGGAACCTACAGTGGAAGAGAAATGACTGTTGCTTGGCTAACTAGAAAGCCGGGAACAATTAGAAAGTGTTAATTCTTCAGGAGGAAATCCTGTCCTGGCTATAGTGGAGTACTTGGCCTCTAATGGTTCGAATCCACCAGTGTCTTTATCAAAGAAAGATGTGGCAGTCTCTTTTCATAAGTTCTGCTCTGCCCGTTAGATTCACTATGAATTAGAATCCATTCATTGATGGGTTATAGATTGGCAGTATAATCTGTTCAGCTTTGGGGTTATGAATTGGAATCAACTAAATGACAGTAGGTTTTATTTGAATTTGGAATATCTCAGGAAGAAGGAAATTAATTCCCATCCAATCTCATCTATCTGCTGCAGTCAGAGAGAGAGCATAGAAAGGCACCTCCATCAATGGCCAACCATGAATTTGGAGGAAGAGTTTTAGCTTGTTTTACCAGAAATTGATTGTAAATAGATACATTAATTTATTGATGTTAATAGTTGTGGAAGACTATGTATTGTAGTTGTATTAATTTTGGGAGAAAATTAAACTCAACCAAAACTATAGCTGTCATGTGAGTGCTAACTCAGCAAGAGTTTCCAAGGTTGTACATCTTTAGGGAAGAGGCCGCTATGCCTTCTCCACAGGGATTCGGGCAGTCTTTCGTTGGCTGCCCCACACTTAACCTGCTCTGTCTCCAAAGTTCCTGAATGTGAAAGAAGTTCTCCACAACATCGTGTATTACAAGAAAGATGCTTTGAGAGTGCTGTTGTTACGAGGTCTTTGTTGTATAGGCAAGTGATTTTTCAGCCTAGATTTCTCAGTCCCTCAGAGGCTATAATATGTGTGTTAGGGATAACTCTCTGCCTCCTTCCTGTGCTTCAGCCACACAAAACAATTAACCTTCATATTTGTTTTACATATTGGACTTTCTATCTTTCCCTTAACAGAAATAGTCTAGTGGAAGGATGAAGAGCTAACCACATATGTCTTGGGAAGAGTAATCATGACATATTGCTTAATTTTGTCTTAACTGCTCAGCTTGCTGTCTGACTGCAAGATGAAGAGAAACTCTCTATTTATTGTAAAGGATTTATTTCCTCACCATTCTTTATCTAACTTAAACAAAGAAATGAGGTTTGTGTTTCCTGAGCTTGGGAAAATTAAAACCAGTTGCAACCTATCAGTTACTGTTGGTAGGTGATAGAAGTTTGTAGAACATCGGGAAATGGTTTATAGCATTGGAGACTCTTCTGCCTCAGTCTTCTAGAGGCAACTTCTCACCATTCCAATTATGTCTAACTGAACTCAAGGATGTTTTGCTGGGGGGAGTTAGGATAAAGAGATATTCGACCTGCCTACATGGTGAATGTTTTGAATTTACCATGGGCGTGTTAAAAAGTAGCATCCCAGATATTAATTCAAGAGAACTCCAGACTTCCTGAGCCAAGAATAAACTTTCTTGAACTAAGAACACTCTACAAAGCAATTGGTTATTTTTATATGCATTATATGGAAAAGAGACTGAGTAGTTTTTAAAGAACATCATTAATTTAAAGTCAAGGCAAAGCCATTCTAGATAGAAATCAATTATTTAAGATTTGTTGTGATATTAAGCTCCACATAGTAATAATAGATGTAATAATAAATGTAACAATAGATGTAATAATAATAGATGTAATAGATGTAATAATAGATGTAATAGATGTAATGAAAAAATATATAGAAACCTAACATTTTACTGAGTGATTTCTTCATTAAGGTAGTTCATTTAAAATTTATTAGTCATACCCCAAGAAGAGACTGGACCTTGAGAATCATTAACAGTTACTTGTGCTGACTCCTGAGGAAAAAAGAATTTCTGTTGAATAGTAGGAAATCTAAAATGAAACTATTTAATCCAGTTCCCATGTCTAGAAGGATTTTGAATCAGTTCATTCACAAACAGTTTATAATGTTAGAGAATAGCAAGGTTGTGATTAATTGCATTGGGACTTTACTCAATCTCCTTACCCCCCAAAGCCAAAGAAACCAAGTTTCTTTAAAAAAAAAAAAAAAAAAAAAGGCCCTATACCAAGGGCTCTGGTAAGTAGGAAACATTTGGAAATGAAGATGGCAACAAATATGCTTGATACAAATGATGTATTGAGTGTTATAAGAGCTGTTAGAGCCCCCAATAAAATCATTGGGGAAAAAATAATAAACCTGATAAATGAGCCTTGTAATCACTGAAAATAAATTTATATAAAGATTATGACAATTGATTTTAAAAGAAGTTACATTGACCCAACTGAGAGTTGCCAGGTGTGCTGACCATGAATTTATAATCCACAAAATCCACACTTTGGCTATGGGGAGGACTTTTATTTCTTGAAGAGTAATGTTCACCAATAGCAAAGGTAACACTGGAGAGGTGATTTTTAAAATGAGAAAATGAGAGATTAAAAATAAGACTATAATGAATTCACAGTAAAAGAGAGAAATGCAATTTGGAATTTATTTGAGCTAATGAGATTTCATTTAAAATGGCAATTCTTTATATTCAAATAGAGTGTTTAAAATACAAAAGAAGTCAAGAACTTTTATGTAGAACTCAGAATTTAGGATTGAGCATAAAATATTAAATTGAAAAGTAATGATCAGTGAGCATTGACCTAGTAATTGCTTGCATTCTAGTTTGGAAGAAAACTTGGTAATCCAGCTTGTGTGTCTGGAGTGGTAGACACAGATATTTCTTGTAAATAATTATTAACCAAGATACGCATATATGGTAGATACATAATCTTGTGTCAATTTAAAGATATGTAAAAGTGGAGGAGTGGAGTTTAGCTTGTTAATCAGGTCACAGCCTGATGGTGACTGTGTGTGTGTGTGTGTGTGTGTGTGTGTGTGTGTGTGTGTGTCTTTCTCATGAGTAGGATTCTGAGAAACACCCCCCACCCCTCCTGTGCCTTCTGACTGCTGGCAGCTAGAACCACCACCACTTGATCCCAATGACTGCACTTCTACATCATTGTATGTGGCTGCGAGAGTGTGAAGAGAGACTTATGGGCTAGATCACACTTAAGGACTTGAGTTAGACTGAGCTGGCATATTTCCCTGATGTGCAATTGCTTCTTGATATAAAGTTTTTTCTTACACATTTATGAGCGTCACTCTATTTGTTTCTCGAGACAGTCCAGCCTAACTCAGCCCATGATATTTATTTCTTTATAAATTTAAAGTACTCGGCTGAGCCCCGGTGGCGTAGTGGTTGTGCGCGGGACTGCGGCCCACTGGGATGGAGGTTCAATTCCAGCAGTGGGGCTGGACCTCCTACTTCCACCACTGGAGAGCAGTGATGCTCCCCCACAAAAAAAAATTTAAAGCACTCAACTTGACAAAATGGCCATGTTCTAATCTTAGCTGGAGACCTAACTCTTCATTTGACAGGATAGTAACTCTTGAATCTTGGACTTTGTTTAGTCAGTCTCTAAGAGGCATAGTGACAGTGACTTGCTATACGTGTGATAATGATGAGTTACCACATAGTTCCATCAGATTCTCCACTGACCCTTCCCTCCTGCTATGTGTTTATACACTGGTGTCCACCAAAGTGAGCAAACTCTTTCAGAACAATTAGAAGGAAATCAAACAGTGCCTTCATTAAGAACATTTTCTTCTGTTGTTTTAGAAATCGATATTTAAAAAAATGAAAATAATCTTGAGAGTATTACATTTCATGGGGAATTTTATAATAAAATATATAAAGGGCCTTTTAAAAGTTTATGGAAATTTTTTATTATCTTGCCATGAACTCATTTATGAACTTTTGAAAAAAAAGTCTTATATGTGCATATTTATTTACATGAGACCCAAATGTACTATTCTGCAATTTGTGGAATTCTGAAAGTTTCTAGATTATGTCCCTGCATGTTCCACTCCAAAAATAGTATTGAAAAGATGAAGTGGTTTGGTATGTGAGAGAACTTTAAGTAATTAGGAGGGATAAGAGTGGAGGGTTGGTTTGGTAAATGTAGAATTGATTTGCCAGTGGTGGTGGACAAACCAGAAGGAACTCTAAGTGGTCGAAGACCTTCATTGCTACTCTAAGATGTTTGAATTATATACTCTGTGGAACTGTTATGCATTAATGACATCAGAGTTAAGTTTTTCAGAAATCCCTATAGCAGCAGCCTGGAAGAGAGCCTGGAAATTTGAGAAATCCCAGCCAGGAAGATGTCAGGGGAGAGTCTAAAAGTTTGATCTTGCCAAAGAAAGGCAAGATGAAGATTTAAACAGTGTCAGTGGTCCCAAACTCCAAACCCATTACCAATGAGTTGATTCCAACCCTGTCAGGGCTACTGAGACTGTAAATCTTGTGAGGAGCGTACAGCTTCTTGATTCTCTTAGGCAGCAGTGGGCAAGCTTGAACCACCACCTGGTGAGGAGCTGCTCAGTGCCCCAGTACCATTCCCACCAGAGCTCCATGACAGTTACCGTAAGTATCAGGGAGTGAACAGGCCTCTGATATACTCACAGCAAGGATTCAACAAGCAGTTGTGTAGCGATAATTATTATCTATTATAACACCGATATAGAGATCATGAGAGAAAGAGAAAAGAGTATTACAAGTTACATATATATCCTTTCTTGGTACATGCTCACCTACGTCCCGCTAGATGGTCATGTGAAGAGGGAGACAGGAGAGCGGCAGCCTGGATAGAGGCAGGCTGGTAGGAAGCAGGCTTGAGAGAGGCAGACTTTTGTGAGGCAGGGTTTCTCCTATCCTATATCCCATCACTTTATACCCTCTGAGCCAAGCCAGGCCCCTAATTACAGGCAAGGACATACTTCACAGGAGAGGGCTGTCTTAAGGACTATATGGTGATAAGGGGAGTGGTCTTAGGGATGTCTACTTCACTAAGTGAAGAGGCCAGACCTTAACCTGCAAAGTTAGATAAACATTTCTACCAGGCTAGGGGCTATTGACAATGGCTCTTGAATCCCACCCACAGGCTTCCAGGGAAGTGAGCCATCATCCTAACTGCAGGGGAGTCAGCTTGTAGTTAGAGAACTCAAAGACCTTAAGTAATTGGGAATATCAGGGAGAATAGCTAACAACTTCCATGACAAATGCTAGTAAATAGTCTGCTTAATATTTGGAGCATAATAATTGTGGAACAGTTCTGTCTTCATCCAACACATAGGGGTTCAGAATAACATAATAGGGTTCAGAAGCTCTTAGACTTGCCATGTGCCAGACACTATCAAGTACATATCTTTGAACAAAGCCCTCATAGAGTGTACACACTGGTGGGATGATCAAACAATAATACAACTCCTTTTTAATTTGAGACATGTAGGTGGTAATGACGAGGCAGGAGCTAGTTTGTGGGAAAAGGCAGATAAACAGGTTGATTTGGAATGTTCTGTGTCCACTGTCTAGGGGGCCAGGGTGATACAGATGCTTAAATGCTCAACTATTAACACAAAATTCAAACACACCTAGCAGCACCTCAGAGGACAGGCGTGGCAATATGCTTCTGAGAAGCCAGTGTTAGACCTCCCGAAGCTTTCTTCTCTGCACACATGTGCCATGAAGAGTTGGAAATTACACTACAGCAAAATTTAACTCCTGACTTAAGTCTCACCCAAAGTCCCAAAGTGATGTATAAATTGAATTAATTGTAGACATTATTAATAGTTCAGTTATTGGGATTTGTGCTTCTTCACATTGAAGTAATCATAACAAGCAACCGCTTTATTTCTCTTATATTAAAATGTGTGCCATTTTCCAACAAAAGTTCCTAGAATACCAGACACTTGATTTCTTCAGAAAAGTAGTCAAAGTATAGGACTGAATCATTTGTGGGACCAGTCCCTCAACATTGAAGTCATTCCTTAACCTCTGGGGAAATACTTGTAGGAGATAGATGTTTTGGAGAATAGAGGAAATAAGCTTATGTAGCTAACATGCAACTCCCGTGATGGGTTTAAAAAGTCATTGCCAAAAAAAAAAAAAATTAAGGCTGAGCCCCAGTGGCGTAGTGGTTGAGTGTAGGACTGCGGCCCACAGGGTTAACGGTTCAAATCCAGCAGCAGCTCTCCAGGAGCAAGGCTGGACTTCCTACTCCCATCAGGGCAGTGATGCCATACACACACACACACAAAGTCATTGCCTGCTCATTAACCAAAAAACTCAGTGCCATTGAGTTAATTCCAACTGACAGTGACCCTGGAGGACAGGCAGCACTGCCCCTGTAAGTGTCCTGGGCTGCCATGCTTGATGGGAGCAGGAACCCTCCTCTTTCTCCTAAGGAGCAATGGGTGGTTTTGCACTGCATGCCTTGCAATTTATAGTCCAATGCATAACCCAGGAACCCCTATTCATGCCTACTCCTAGCAACCCTGTAATAGAGTAGAACTGCATCAGAAGATTTCCAAGGCTGAAGTCATTATGGAAACAGTGCTGTATGTCTTTCTGCTAACAAGCAGCAGGTGGGTTCAAACTCGTTTTTCTGGTTACAGCCAAGGGCTTAACCACTATTCTGACAATTCATTCTCTCTCTCTCTCTCTCTCTCTCTCTCTCTCTCTCTCTTTCACATCTGGTGGGAGTGGGAGGCCCCACCGTGCTCCTGGAGAGCTGCTGCTGGATTGAACCACCAAGCCAGTGGGCTGCAGTTCCGCACTCAACCACTATGCCACTGGGATTCAGCCTTAACCGCTATTCTACCAGTGCTCTTTTTTTTTAAAGCATCATTTCATTGGGGACTCATAGAACTCTTATCACAATCCATACATACATCCATTGTATGTCAAGCACATTTATACATCTGTTGTCCTCCTCATTCTCAAAACATTTGTTTTCTATTTATGTCCTTGACATCAGCTCCTCATTTTTTTCTGTCCTTTCTGCTCTTCCCCTCTTTCATGAACCCTTGATAATTTATAAATTATTATACTTTGTCATATCTTTACACTGTTCAGTGTCTCCCTTCCCCCACTTCCCTATTTTCTCTACCCCAGGGAAGAGGTTGTATGTTCCTCCTTGTAATCGGATGCCCTTTTCCACCCTACCTTGCCTCCACCCTCCCAGTATCGCCACACACCACTGGTCCTGAAGGGACCATCTATCCTGGATCACATATGTTTCCAGTTCCTATCTGTACCAGTGCACATCTCTGGTCTAGTCAGATTTGTTAGGTAGACTTGGGATCATGATAATGGGGAGGAGGAAGCATTGAAGAACTAGAGGAAAGTTGTATGCTTCATCATTGTCATACTGCACCTTATCTGGTTTGTCTCCTCCCTAAGACCCCTCTGAAGGGGGAGTCCATTACCTATAGATGGACTTGGATCCCTAATCTGTACTTCCCCTCATTTGCATGAATATTTTTAGTTCTTTGATGTCTGATAGCTGATCCCTATGGCATCTCATGATCACACAGTCTGGTGTGCTTCTTCCATGTGGGCTTTGTTGCTTATGAGCTAGATGGTCATTTGTTTACCTTCAAGCCTTTAAGACTCCAGACGCTAGATCTTTTGATAGCTGGGCACCATCAGCTTTCATCACCACATTTGCTTATGCACATATTTGTCTTCAGTGATCGTGTTGAAAAGGTGAGCATCATGGAATGCCAATTTAATAAAACATAATGTTCTTGCATTGAAGAAGTACTTGAATGGAGGTCCAATATCCACCTGCTGCCTTAATACTGAACCTATAAATATATGCAGGTAGATCTATTTCCTCATCATCATACATAAATATACTTACCTATGTACCTGCCTGTATTTAGACCTCTATAAATGACCAGAGTTTTTTTCAAGTAATATAAATGGGTTAAATCTGGTGACTTAAAACAACATTGTCAAATTGCCTGTATTTACTATCCAATTCATGAATCCTAGGGTAAGGAACAATTTGAGAGTAGTTTAAGAAGTTCAAAACTGAAATGGACTTCTGAATAGCTTATAATGATCAGTAATTATACAGAACTCTACGACTTAATGTGAGGGTAATTGGGTTGACTATATAGTGTTTAAAATACACAATGGAACATTTTACTTGTCTTAAATCCTAGATATTAGCCCATCTTCCTAATGATTTGTATCTTTCGCTTAGAGTAGAGAAAGGCTCCCCAATGCCTACATCTATGAATGTGTTGTTATAGCTTTCTAGAAGTTCATACTTAGGTTTGGAAAGCTTGAGCAAAGTACAGTAATTGATCCTGTTTGTCTACCTGACCTCTGAGCACAGCGACGGAGCCCTGGTGGTGCTGCAGGCTGGGCATCAGGCTGCGAGCCACGAGCGTGGTGTTTCACTTCCGTCAGCTACCTCTGCAGAAGGATGAGATTGCCTGCAGCCATAAGCATTTCAGTCTCAGAAACTATATAGGGGATCATTATGACTTGAAATAGACCTCATGACTGTGGGTGGTTTTTTCAGAAAAAAATGGGGGAATTCAGTATTTTTTAATATACTGTGCAATGCAGTCAGTCAAGAGGTGAGTAGAGAAACCACAGCCTTTGCCTAAATTGAGTATTTAGATTGATTCATGATTTGCTATGTATAATTTTGAGAATAAAAGAATCTTTTCTAATTAGTTTATGTAAATTTCATTATCAAAAGATAAACTTTATTTCCAAGAAAATTGGAGTACACTCATGTGTCACATAATGCCCACCATACATCCTTTGAAATAGGATGTTGTGTGGTGTGCAAGCACCATCTTATGCATATATACAGAAAATTTCCAGTCAAATCAAGTACCATTCTAAATCTGCATTTCAGTCAATGTCCAAATAGTAAAGCTGAATTCTAATATCAGATAGCCAAATGTTTATCTTAGCGTACCTTCCATGCATAAAAGACATTAAAGAAAACCACTTTGAAATACACTGTAGCATCTTAAATATAATAATACATAATAAGAATCATAATGTTTTGATGCATGTTGCAAACTGCCACCCATTTTTTATTACAAGCTGTTGCACTTACCTTGAATTTTTTATAACATAGGCTTTATGAGGGTTGAGATCACATTGCACCAAAATAATCTATTGTTGCCCCATCAGACTTAATGTACTCACATGAATGTACTGGACTTAACTGGTATTTTAATATTGGTATACAATAAGAAAATAGTGTTATAGGAACACTGCTGGGAAATTTTAACCTCATTGCTAAAATATTAATATAAGAAACAGAATTAAATAACAAAAACAAATTCAATAAAACTGAACTCGATGTCAGACACCACTTTTAGAGCCATGAGAACTGGGTTGTCTTTCTGCAGGAGTGTGAATTCTATACCATTGCAGTCTTTTAGCCAGATTTTACTTTTGTCCTGCCATTGGTCCCTTTTGAGATCAGTTAAAAGGGTGAGGTTAACAGAAAAGCACCCAGATGCTAGAGAAGATGACCACTAACCAATTAACTCATCCCAGGGAGCATGTCCCCCTGCTCTCAGCTGGCACAAGGTCCTAGATAAGTATTTTGATGAAGTAAATACAAATGAAAAAAAATTATAGTAAAAAAATTTTGCCTGAATACCACTTCCCGGTTTGAGAAAGTATCAAAGGCTTATCTAAAAGTTAAAATTGCAGCACTCTGAAAGCATTCTGACACACAATGCTCCTCACCTTTGGTTTTCTAAAGGGTTTTCTTAAGCTCTAACATGCACACATTTTTAAGATGAAAAACTACTCTCAAGCTATTGCAATTTTGCTGTTTTCCAAAAGATCCCAATTGTACAAACATAAGAACAAAATCTGGGTCGTCCAACTCCACAGAAATAACCACTGCTAGCACTTTGATGTTTATTTTCCAAGACTTCTTTCTAGCCATTTCGCTGTGCGCAGGCATGTGCACGTGTGTGAGAGACAAAAACAGGATCACAAGCTGTTTGACTATGTGTGTGGCACAATGCTTAAGCTCCCTGACCTTGGATTCTGACCATTGAGCGCAAATCCCAGTTCTTCCATATATTACCACCGACTTCGGCCAGAGTTCTTATCTGGCTAATAAGGATAATTCTGTACCTGTTCATAAAGGTGTTTTGAATAATACAAAGGAGATAATCTTGTGAAGTATTTAATCTGACACTTAATAAAAGGGTTTAATAATAGAGTGTCCGTTGTTTCTATGTTGTAATATTCTGCCCCTCATTGTCATGCTCCCCTCTGTTGCCTGCGAGGCAGCGAGGCAAGAAAAACTACAAACATGTTTGACTACATATTTTTATTGCCCCTTAAGTTGGATACTGTGTAGACTGAGGAAATCGTATAGTTAAAATAGGATCCTGCCTTCAACAGGCCTTCAAAATGGACTTGAGAAAAGAATACCTTGGTCTTTTAATTCCTTTTTTTTTTTTTCATGTACTTTTATACAGTCTAGGCCCATAGTTAAATTGTATGACAATTGAAGTAAATGGACTTTTTCCTTTTTCTTCCCCATAGCTCAACTGAGAAGTCATTTCCTTGGAGATCAACAGGTATGACCTTTATTATATATTTCAAAAATTATTATGTATTGCATGTACCAGAAGAGCAGCTTCATAGCCTATGCATTTAATTTTCTACCTCTTGGTAAAATAAGCCAAAGCAAACCTTTAGTAGTAACAATATTTGATTACTTTGAATTAGTAATTTTCTATATGTTTAATTTTTAAACCTAGTACAATAGATTTGTGCAAGTTGTCTTAAAAACAATCAAAGCATTGGCTATTGACATTTTTTATGTTCATCTGGTATCTGAAAATTATTTTTTTCATGTGAAAAGAACACTGGTAGGGCTGAGCCCCAGTGGCATAAGTGTTTGAGTGCGGGACTACGGCCCGCAGGCTTGGCCATTCAAATTCAGCAGCTGCTCTCAGGAGCAGCGCTGGGTAGCTCCCATAACCACCAGAGACAGTGACACCCAGAAAAACAAAAAATGAAAACAAACAAAATAAGAACACTAGTCTACCCTCAGAAAAGGCTAGCACACAATCTGGGGTAATTGACTAATCAAACTGAAAACAGCATCAGAAATGTCCATTAAGTTTTCAAATAAAGATTAATTATTTCTAATATAGTATAATCCAGTGTAATCCTATGGCTTGTTTTTTATTGTTGTTTTGTTCTTTGTTATTTTATCCTAAATGCACCTCAAATTTGAGGAACCCAATTTTATCCCATCAGAAACTTGGATTGCATTATGGAGCCTTATCTCGGTCTTCATTCAGGATGTGTTTTTGGTTACTATATGTATATCACTGGGTAGACACTGATGGCCAGGAGACACACACCATCCCTCTCCCACTAGGGAGCATCAGCTCAAAGATCATGCCTACAAGTTCATGCAGTGTTGCATGTGATATCATAGAATTTGGCACTTTTAAAGTAAGGTTTGAATTGAGGAAAACTAAGACCTCCAAATGTAACGTTCCTGCATTAGCCTGAATCTGAATCTGCTACTAGGATTCTGTTGTGTACACTAAATAAAAGTACTCTGGGATTTAACAAAAAAGCTATATTTAAGCAGTTTAGTGTTCATGCAAAGTATATTTCTTATTTATCTAGTGCTGCGAAAACAGAAATACCACAAGTAGATAATTTTAACAACCATTTGGAGTCTAGCAGCCTGAATTAATCGTGTCAGCTCTTGGGGCAAGCTTTCTATCTCTGTAGGTCCTGAGGGAAGGTCATTATCTTCTTTTACATCTGTAGGCCAGGCACTCCTTTCTGATCTACATATGTCTTAAGACCAGTCATGTAAAAAGTGACAGGGGCCACACCACAGGGAACCTCCCTTGGGCTCTAGCATGTAATATATTATGAGTCAGAATGACTGTATGGCAGTGATTTTGTTTTAATTTAAGTCTCAAAACCGACTGCCATCCAGACAATGTCAACTCATAGTGACCCTACAGGACAAAGTAGAACTAACTGCCCCTGTGAATTTTTGAGACTGTCACTCTTTAAAGGAGTAGAAAGCTCCGTCTTTCTGCTGAGGAACAGTTGGGGGTTTTGAACTACTGATTCTGTAGTTAGCAACCCAACTTGTAATCACCATGCAACTAAAACTCCTTTAAGCTTGAATAAGGTGGTGATTTAAATAAGGTTATCTGCATTATATGCTAATCTTGCATATTGGTATAACAAACATGACCTAATCCTCCTTACTATAACCTAATCTTGCTTTATTAACCATTTGCAAAAATGAGGGTATACCACACATCACAAAGTAGAAGATAGTCACACATTATTGAGAATCATGGCTAGTGAATTTTGGGGGAAGAGGGTCACAAATATCACAGATAGGTTATAATTATATAGAAAGCCTATCAATAAGATATACACAATAGGGCTGAGCCCCGGTGGTGCAGTGGTTGTGCGCGGGACTGCGGCCCACTGGGACAGAGGTTCTATTCCAGCAGTGGGACTGGGCCTCCTACTCCCACCACCGGAGAGCAGTGATGCCCAAAAACAAAAAAACAAAACAAAAAAAGATATACACAATAATAAAAGGAATATCATGTCATAAAATAATGGAGCTGCCAACTGAGTGTCATGTGGGAAAATATATCATTTCAGAGACAGCTTTGTGGAAAAGATAGCCCTAAAGCCTGTAACATTTGTAGCCATTTGTGAAGACTATTGTGTCACTGAGCTGAAAGACAGCAGAAGTTTCTTCTGGGGACATCTTGAACTAGTTTGGAAGATAGGAAGGTATAAAGGCTAGACAGTCATTGAATCAGATTATAGAGATCTTTGAATGCAATGACTTTCAACTTGCAGAGGTACAGTCACTAAAAAAATATTTGGAGCAAAAAGTCACATAACAAACAATTTCTCGGGGAAAAAATCAACATGAAACCACTTTAATAGGTAGCATATGATCATGAGAGAACCAATGATACTGAAGGAAGAAGTGCAAGGTGCACTACAGGCAATGGTGAAAAAAAGAATCCAAGAATCGACAGAGTAAGAAAAGGAACATTTCAACAAGCTGATGAAACACACACTCACGTAGGCCAAGAAATTTTGAAGACAGCTCCCTGGCCCAGCAACTGGACGAGATCTATATTTGTGCCCATTCCAAAGGAAAGTGACCAAAGAAAATGTGAAAATTACCCAGTATTATTAATATCACATGCAAGTAAATTTTATTGAAGGTCATTTTAACATGATTTCGGTAATACATCAACAAGGAACTGTAAGAAATTCAGGCCAAATTCAGCAGATAGTATAGAACAAGGAATAATATCACTGCTGATGTCAGATAGATCTTGGCTCAAAGCAAAGAATATCAAAGCTAGGTTTATTTGTTTTGTTGAGTATGCAAAAAGCTTTTGACGGTGTGGGATTGTAACAAACTATGGGTAGCTTTGTGAAGAATGGAAATTTCAGAATGCTTAATTGTGCTTTGTGGAATTGTTCATGGATCAAATTGTGGTTGTATAAAAGGAACAAGGTAATACTGAGTGGTTTAAAGTAAAGTGAAGGGGATCTGGGATTACGGAGCAGTCAATGAATGCAGAATGGGTAGAACTGATTGTGATGACATATACACAACTCTACTTAAAGGCAATTTAACTATTAAGTATATGTGAATATTATATCAAGTTAACTACTGAAAATAAAAGAAACCAAACGATCTGTGGTTACCATGAGTGGAGGAGGAAGACTTTTGCTTAAGGGGCACTGAGTTTAATGTTGGCGGAACAATTTGGAGAGGACTATCAATAATGGTTGTGCAACACAGAGTATACCCAATGGCACTGAATTTAATAACCTTGTTTCCTCAAAGTAACGAGGATTTCAAGCACTTGTGGATGAAAGAAAACAACGACCAATAGAGACAAGTTTCCAATTGTGAAGGATTTCTTTAATCTTCCTTGGATCCACCGTCAGTGCTCACGGAAGCCTGAGTCAAGAGATCAAAAGAAAATTGTGTTGGTCATAACTGCTGCACCAGACCTCTTTATAATATTGAAAAGCCAGGATGTTACTTTGAGGACTAAGATGGGCCTAACCCAAACTGGTGTTTTGTTTTGTTTTTTTACCTCATATGCATGTGAAAAAATGGACAGTAAATAAGGACAACCAAAGAAGAATCTGTGTATTGGAATTAAGGTCTTGTCTTGCTCAAGAATATTGAAAGCACCATGGACTGCCAAAAGCACAAACAAATGTGCCTTGAAAGAAGTATAGCTAGAATGTTCCTTAGAGGCAAAGATGGCAAAACTTCTCAGATGTACTTTGGGCATGTTAGCAGGGGAGACCAGTCTTTTTAAAAGGGCATCGGGCCTGGCAAAATAGAACTACCCTTGACACAATCGATTGACCCATGGGTTGCAACTGTGGACTCGAGCCTAGGAATGATGAGAAGGGAACAAGACAGACAAGCCTGGGCATTGTTTCCTTGTGGTGTACTTGGATGGGTTCACTGTGAGCCAGAACTGACTACATGGCCACTAGCAGTACAAAAGGAGAAATAGCAGAAGTATGAACTAGAGGGAGAAAAAAAATCCATGACATGGAAAACTGATCGAAAGGGTACTGCAGAATGTAGTGTGGGGGAGCCCCTAAACCAAAAGAGGAGATGGTTAAGGTATTTGGAAACTGGTGGGGTGTGAAAGGAGGAAACAGTGATCACCTAAAAAGCAATTTTAAAAGTCTAAATAGAGAGTTGGCTCTCGAGGGATGCAGAGACTTCAAATTTAGATGTGTTGCATTTGAAATGATTAATGGGCAGCAAATGGAAACATTGAATACGCATTTAGAAATGAGTACTAAAGAACGACCTTAATTGAATGCAAAGAAAAACACATCAATTAAACTGATGGATCCATGCATATTAATGCATAATTATGTGGCCAGAGTGCTGTGGATAAGGGATAACCAAATCTGAGAGAGGAAAGCTAAAATTCAAAAGGATAGAGGTGTGTTAAGAAAAGGCGACTGTTTTTTCTCTCAGGACCTATAAGGAGATGTTCTGAAATTTGGCTAAGGCTTAGAGAGGGAAGTTAGTTGACATGTAATGGTTCCCCTCCCCCCTCTCCCATTTTACAGAGGCCTGAAGGATATTCAAAGGACATAGCATGGTACCTAAGAATCCTTTGTGGCATATAGTTGGTTGCGAGTTTTGCTACTCACCAGCAGGTTAGCATTTCGAACCCATAAGCCACTCCGCAGGAGAGAGATAAGGCTATCTGATCTGATGAAAATTTATGGTTGCAGATACCTAAAAGGGTAATCCTATCCTGAAAAATTCGCTTATTGTGATTTTGTTTTTCAACTTCCTCAGGACTCAAAAGAGTTATATGTGTGTTTCTTTCTTTAGTTGGCTTTTAGTTCTGCAAACATTTATGAAAATTACAGAGCTTTTAGCTTAATATTACTGAACAGCCACTGATACTGGATAAATTCTGACATATAGTGATCCTATAGGACAGAGTATAATTGCTCCAAAGGGTTTCTGAGACTCCAGATCTTTTTAGAAACAGATTGCTTCATCTTACTCCCAAGGAATGGCTGGTGCATTCGAACCACCAACCTTTCATATAGCAGCAGCCCAATGCTTAACCCACTGGACCTAACCCATCAGGACTCCCTAGGGGTTGCATCGACTTAGCCATTTCACATTTAGTGGGAGAGATGGAAAGGGTTTTAACCACTAAGCACACTACTTACAACTAGTATTCATTCCACTTACTAATATTTAAAAAATAGAAACATTGCTTGTTTGTTTTCCCATTACTTGCCAGCCATACCAAACAATGTTTAAGTTCTTGGCCTGGCAATAAGCGATCATTCTAAGAGTGAAAAAAAAAAAATTGAAATTTGATTTTATGAAAATATTTTATAAAATGATAGAGTAAGATTGTCTTTCATATTTCTATTAGCTATAAATTCTATTTAGAAATTTGGGGGGGGCATCACTGCCCTCTGGTGGTGGGAGTAGGAGGCCCAGCCTTTGCTCCTGTGGAGCTGGAATTGAACCTCCATCCCACCAGTGGGCCGCAGTCCTGCGCACAACCACTGCGCCACTGGGGCTCAGCCCTCTATTTAGAAATTTAATTAGAAGTAAGCAACTAGGATAAAATGGCAAGTTTCATTACCACTTTTACTATAAAGTTTAATTCTTTCTTTGCCATTTGGTGAGCAGAGTCACTAGATGTTCTCTGGGTCTTGTTTTGTCAGTCAGTCACTTACAGACCAAGTGTGACTTCATGTGAAAAGTACATTGTAAAGGTTTTCAAACTACTCTGTGTTTTTACCTTTGAGGCTTCTTAATAAAAATGTATCTTTATATTGTGTAACCTGTGGGAAGATTGGAGGACATATGTGGCTGTTGGTATTGTAAAGTGGTGCAGCAAGAAGCAATGCGGTGCTTCCTCAAAAAGCTACAAGTACATGGCAACCCAGCTGCCCCACCCGTAGTATTTGTCTGGAGATTCAAGGGCACATACAAACATATGCACATGTATGTCCATTGTGACTTTATTCATGATTGCAAAATGAGGGCAACCATCTAAGTGTCCATCAACAGATGCTGGATAAGCAAACTGGAGTGCATACCATATGTACCCTGAAATGCTTTCTGTTACAGAGAATATGAGGTCGGTGACACATTTTCTAATGAGTGAATCTGGATGGCTTTATGCATGTAGCATAATTAAACCACAAAAAAAAATAAAAACACTACTATCTTCAAAATCAAGAATAGATATACATGGAATGGGAAAGTTTGGGGTGGTTACCAGAGGTGAGAATAAGTAGAAGGGGGGATTCAGTTTCCAGATAGTAGACACTTGTGAATATTGATGATGGGAAAATCAAGGACACAAATGGATGACATCAGCACCACTTGGCCAAGATTAACAAAGGCACTAAAAAGTGCACACAGAAAGAGATTTTTCAGTCACTGAAAACAGTTTTACTGTTTTTCTTCAACAGTAAAAACAACCGTAAACAACAGTAAAAACAAACAAAAAAAATTATGTCTATGCCTACATGCCTAGATATGGATGCCTAGATGCTTATCAAAAGCTATAGTAAACACAGTGGCATGTATAGGTATATTTCTAGGCGTATGTATACATATATTTGTGTAAGCTGATTGATTATATGTGCTCACATATAACCAATCACACTGGTGGCATAGTCATAGAAGCTTTTTAGATATATCAAGTAACTTGTGAGATTAAGCCTTAGGCCAGCTTAGTCGATTAGCATACCATAGATCACAGAGGCCGTGTTATCTAGCCCAACTTAGTGAATAGTGTGTGAGATCTTAAAAATCTTTTAAGCCACCATCTATGATACAACTACTGGTTTTTACATTTATGGATCACAAGAGAGTGGAGATAATTAAAAGCTCTAGAAACTAGTCCTTGTACTAGCAGCCAATATAGATCACAACCTTCTGTAACCTAAAACCAGAAGAACTTCTAGATGATACCTGACCACCATTCCACTCAGGGATACAATAGAAGATCCTGGATAGAATGGGAAGAAAATGTAGAACAAAACTAAAATTCCTTACATTGCCCACATTTGGGGCTGAGCCCCGGTGGCGTAGTGGTTGTGTGCGGGACTGCGGCCCACTGGGATGGAGGTTCAATTCCAGCTCCACAGGAGCAAAGGCTAGGCCTCCTACTCCCACCACCAGAGGGCAGTGATGCCTAAAAAAAAAAAATGCCCACATTTACTGAACCAATGGAGACTAGAGGAACTACCCAAGTCTATTTCCCTAAAAAATATTTAGCCCTTGATTTGGAGTTATTTTATGAAAACACCTTTCCACCAAAGAATAAATTGGTTTATTTTATAAATAATAGCACCCATGAGTAATGTGCCTCCTTTAGTATGAGATCAGATGTTTAACATTTACTCAAAATAAAGACAAGAAAGGCAGTGAGGGACAGGGAGGCTAGAATAAGGAACAAAACGAGCAATGCAAAGCAGTAGACTGCTGACAGTCAATATTGTAACCAATGACACAGAACATTTGTATTGTAAAAGGGGGGTCTAAGTTGCTGTGTAAGCTTTACTCTCACATACAATAAAATGTAATTTCTTTTCAAAAAAGGAAAATGAGTTTCTGTTTTCATTTTCTTGGTTTCCTAAATCAGACACAAATTATCTTAAGATTAAAGGAGTACTATTATTCTTGATATTTCTATAATATCTTTACAACTTCTTGACCTTTAAAAAAATAAGTTTTATATTTGACTTGGAAAGCATCAGACCTTAAGTAGTTTTTTGTATGTGGCCTCAGAAGCTCGTCGGTGCCCCTTGGCTGCTTTGACCTATGTCTTCGGCTGGCATCAGACCCCCTCTGTGTGTTTCTCCTTTTTGTAAGACAGTCTTCAGAAGGACCTAAAGTTAAGGATCACCTTCCTTTGACATTGACATATTCTCAGAGCTGTCATGTCGTTGGATGTGACCTTCTTGAAGTTGTGTTTGCACTTTCCTATTTTTCAATACATGAAACCCAGGATTGATGAACCTATAGAGACAGCAAGTGGAATAAGGGTTGCGGGTGGTGGGGGTGATTTAGTGATGGAAGGGGAGGGTTGGATTGGGAAGATGATGATGTCAAGAGCTCCCTGGTGAGAAAGAATGTTTGGAAACTGATTATGGTGGCAATTGTACAATAATTGTTTGACGTGATTGAACTATGGGAAATTATATGATATATAGAGAGAGATATATAGAGATATAAAGTAGTAGTTTCAAACAGGGTTACATTAACAGCACTTGGTCACATCCACCCCACCCCCATTAGAATTTTGATTTTCTTCATTACAGTATTGAGTTTTTTATAAAGAAAATGTATTACTCTCTTAACTGGTCAAGGACAAGATAAAGACATACTGTATAGGTGCAGGGGACCATTAGCTTGAGGTTATAATAGTATCCAAGGGTTTAGTGATATACGGAACTTGTAAAAGGACATGGGAAGTCAAGAGAAGCTCCTAAATGCATGGTCAGTGACAAAGTAATACATTATAGTTAACCTTAACCTTAACTATGTGTGTTGCTCATTAGACAGATGAACGATTGATCAGAGCCTTCAACTGGACCCATGAGGCAGTCAAGGCATGACTCATGACTGGTGACCCCTATAGTGTGACCTCCACCAAGGACACACTCCACACCCAGGCATCTAGCTTGTTGGGTTGGTGGGGGGGTTAGTGTTCAGTTTGTATTAGTGATAATAGTAAGGGAGCATTGGTAGCCTAGTGGGTCACGAGGTGAGCTGCTTAAGACAGTCTTTGCAGTTTCAAACCCACCAGCAATTTCGCAGGGGAAAGATGAGGCTGTTTTTTCCCATGAAGATTTAACATCTCAGAGACCACAGGGAGTAGTTCTACTCTTTCATATGGGTTGGAATCAACATGAAGGGAGTAATTTTGAATTGAGTTTTAGAATAATTTGTTTGGGTTTGTGGTTTCGGGAACTTAAAAATAAAACTCATCACACATTTTGAAGTTTGCAAGCTATACATTATGCCTCCCAAAGAGTGAGAAAGATTCGCTTGTTCTACAAAACATTTTTACTTTCCCAGGTGAGAACAGAGTTTTAAAGAGAAAATTTCTTCCAAGTAATAAAATATTTATGATGCATTTATTATGCTTTACTATAATCTTGCCTTTTGAACTCCCTTCAGATTGTCTAGCTTATCAGTGTTACTTACATATTTGCTCTATAAAGGCATATCTTTTGTTTTTATGAGAGTTTATTACTTTTTGCTTTACCTGTGTCTTTAACTGAGTTTTAGCTTTGTCTCCCTTTTCCTTAGCTTTGCATTTCGTATAAGTTTTTTTAATATTCATTTTGTTAGAAATGAGTTGAGGAAATATTCTAGTGCTTCCTTTTGTTTCCTGTCCTATTGAGTTGTTTTACATTGTCCACTTTATATCTCTTAACACTTTGCTTATATATTAGTTTCCTTAAAATCTGAGATAATGTTCAAAAACACATAAAATACAGATCAGATACTCAGAAAATATTAAATAGTATGTAAGTAAGGATGCAAAAAGAGCCCTGGTGGTGTAGTGATTACCTGTTGAGCTTCTAGAAACATGGCCCTTAGTTTGGAACCACCTGCATCTCCTAGGGAGAAAGGCAGGGTTTTCTACTCTCCTAAACTGTTAGAGTATGAGAATCTCACAGATGCAGTTCTAGCCTATTGTATAGAGTCAACATGAGTCAGTAGTGACGAGGGGGCAGTGAGAAGGATGGGAATATATGCACATGAGATCAAAGTTTTCGTGAGGGTCAAGATTATTCTGAATATTAAAAAGAAAAGCACCCACACCCATTCCAGCACAAGCATACCCATCCCTGGTGTATCCTCTCCGTAAGGAAGAAGGAAGCTGTTGAAGCCACAGATGGAGTCTGTTGTTGTAACTGGTCTCTGGTTGTCACATCATTCCTCCAGCTACAACCTATAAAGTGAATTATGCTACAAGTCACAATTTCCAGGTTTCTCTTAAGGAAAAAGGGGGCGTGGGGAGGTGAATAGAGTATGAGCAGTTGTTAGTCTGATGTCTATGGTCAAGCCAAAAAATAAAAGAACATATACACGCAGGGTACTATCCGGGTGACCACAGAGGCACCACCAAATGATGTTCATTTAAGTTTCTATTGTGTGTTGTCCATTGACATGAGAGGTTCATACATACAAATACATTTAAAACTTCATAAAAAGTCAGACTCACTGCATCAAGTCAATCCCTGCTCACAGAGACCTACCAGAGTAGGGTTTCCAAGGTTGTAAATTTTTACAAAAACAACATCCACTTCCTCCCGCCAAAAGCTGGTGGGTTATAACCTCCTTGTAGAAGCTGTTTTTATGCTTTGTTTTTAGTGTGTATAGAGATTTTCTTCCTAAAATGTATGGATGCAACGTTGGGTTTTGGGGCTTTTTTTGCCCTCCACTGGAATGTTTTTAAAAAACAAAAGGAACAATAGGTGTGGGGGCATAACTACTAAAAATCAAGATAGATGAGACACTATCCTAAGTCAATTTATCTTTCTTTTTCCTTCCATCTGGAGCAAGTAATGTACAGCGCGCACACACAAAAAAAATCAACCCATCATGAAATCAGACACAGACTTAAATGAGAACACTTTATGCCTCAGTAGAAATGTACTGAATTTATAAAAGAGATATAATAGGAAGTTAGGCTATATTGTATATATTCATAAATAGAATATTAGATCAGCAATCAACTATAAAGGATTACTTTTTTATTGAGGGCTTTGGATGTTATGATTTATTATAGCTCTAAGCTGAACTGATGACAATTTTATCACAAATCCCTGCCTGTTTCTCCTCTAAATACTGGGAGGAATAAGAATTTCTTTTTCAGGCTGCCTTGGTCAAAGCCTGGCCTGCCTTATTTTTTATTTATTTTTTTTTTTGCAGCCCATTTTGGTCACATCTTCAAGGCAGCCTGACAGCTTCCCACAGAAAGTACTATAGCCTTCTACCTACTGCCACAAAAGTTCTCATAACTTTGTAATATTTGTATTCTAAAAGCGAGGTAGTCTATTTCTTTTTAAAGAAGATAAAAGTTTTAGAATAATTTTGTGTGAAAGGAAAATGTTCCCTTCAGTCTCGTTGCTTCCCCACACCCTCGCTGCCACCCCACTTGCCTCAGTGCACTCACCCATAAAGATGGGACTGAAGGTGTGTGGAACTGTTCAGTGCATATGTGTCTTTAAACTGACTCTTGTGTTGTGTTTATTTCTTAAAGACCCAAAGAATACGCTCTACATTGTTCTTTTTCTTAAATTTCTCCCCTCACAGCATAGTAAATATGTGAATGTTTCTACATCCATATATAAAAGCTCTGACTCCTTTATAATGGTTTGCTAGAGTCCAGTGTTTGGAAAATGTGTGTATCCTATCCCTCATTAATGACAATTTTACTTTTTCTAGTTTTCACCACGACACAATAGATTTCCCATGCTTTTAAGATTACATTGCTGTAAAGGGGAACTGTCTTAGCAAAGGTGTGTACAGTTTGATTGGTAAATAGTGTCATATTGCCCAAGAAAAACACTCAACAATGTATACCCCTCCCAACTGTTAGGTCTATCTTACAGTGTTAGGAAAAGTGTAGATTTTAATCAATTATTAGTCTTTAAAACATTGTTTCAGATTATATCACAAGGTTTATGTAAGAATTTAGCAGAGCACAACCATGTCAAGAACCATTTCGGAATTAAATAGAAGTACATGACGTTTTCTGTCAGTTGGCCTTCAAATGTTTTCATATATGGCCCAAAATGGTCAGATTAATTTTTACATCAACAAAAATGCCGCTGCCACCACCAAACACGTCACAGTGCCAAACCACTTCGTCACCATTGGGTAAGAGCATACCACTGCAATGGCAGTCAAACATTGCTACACATTGGAATGGCCTGCGGACTTGTGTAAGGAGCCCTGGTGGCATCGTGGCTAGGCATAGGGCGCCTGTCCCCCAGGTTGGCAGTTCAGAATCACCGGCATCTCCTCAGCATGTCCTCAGTGACAGTCAAGAACCCACAAGGGCAGTTCTGCCCTGTCCCATAGTGTCGCCATGAGTCAGTATCCACTTGATGGGCATGAGTTTATTTTTGTAGTTTTTTCTTTGAGTTTTTCGTGGCACGGTGGTTTGATTCTGGCTGTTACTGCAAGGGCAGTAGTTCAAACACACCAGCTACTTCACAAGAGAAAGGCGAGGCAGTGAGCTTCAATACATGGTGCAGCTTCAGAAACCCTGTGGACAGGTCCATTCTGCCCTATTGATTGACTCTGAGTCCGAATCTACTGGACGGCAGTGTGTTTGGGATGAAGCCTTTTAAAATCCCCACGCTCACATCTCCACACATTTGAATCCGATTATTTGAGGTTGAAATGGGGCATCAGAGAATTTAAAGGTTCGCGAGATCAGCGGTTCTCTCCCTGTAGGTGGTGAACCCTTTGGGGGTCAAAGGACCCTTTCACGGGGGTCGCCCGATTCATTAACAGTAGCAAAATGTCAGTGATGAAGTCGCAATGAAAATAATTTTATGATTGGTAAGGTCACCACAACATGAGGAACTGTATGAAAGGGTCGCAGTTGAGAACCCTAGATAACTCCAGTGTGCCCAGTCCCAGTCCCATGTCCTTTCTGTAAACTAGTCATCAATGAGAAGACTTCTGTGTTTCTCCTGCTTATTTTCTACAAATTTTATTCTAGGGTAGCTACTTAACTAGCTATTGTAGGCTATCTAAACAATTTGAAATTTTTTTTTCAAAAATTCAAAATAAAAAATGTAAGTGACCTATTTGTCTCTACTAATGAAGGAATAGGGATCTTGGTATTGTTATAGTTACTCACAAGGTAAGTTTGAAACCACCAGCCACCCCTCAGGAGAAAGACAGGACGCTCTCCTCTCCCTACGGGTGGGTTCTGGCAAGGCAGTCCAACCCTCCCTGCAAGGTGACTGTGAGTCAGAACTGACATGAGGGCAGTGAGTTTGTGAGTTCTTGTTGGGAGTACCGTTTACTCATCCTCACTTACCAAAAACACTGTAAGAATTCATTTAACCAAAGATTGTCAATGAATATCACCGTTTCTATGTTGTCTACCATAGTTACACATTAGAATCAAATGTATAGGCCATGACCCCAACTAAATCAATTGAAATCGCTGTGTGATTCAGGCAGTAGTAGTTGCTAAACTCTTTCTTAACCACCTACCCCAGGTGATTGCAAGGTACGCTTAAGTTTGAAAACTATTGCATTTATAAGAAGGTAGGTTCTAGGGAATTTAGAACAGATGATCCCTTCAGGACCAGTGGAGAGAGTGGTGATACCTACCCAGAGGGTCAAGGGAAGGTGGAGTAAAACGAGGAACGGATTACAAGAATCTACATATAATCTCCTCCCTGGGGTATGGGCAACAGGAAAGTGGGTGAAGGGACACATCAGCCAGTGTACAATATGACAAAATAATGATAATTGGTAAATTTATCAGGGGTTCATGGGAGAGAGGGAGGAGAAATATGAAGGGCTGATACCAAGGGCTTTTAAGTAGAAGGAGGTTGTTTCAAGAATGATGATGGCAACAAATGTGGTTTGCATAAAATAGATGTATGTATTGATTGTGATAAGAGTTGTATGAGCCCCCAATAAAATGATTATTTAAAAAAAAAACTAATGCACAAAGTTTGTAATGGGTATCATGAAACACAGACAGGCACTTATTTAAATCAACTTAATAAGACAATGACTTCAAAGCCTAAAAAAAAAAAAAAGGTAGGTGTTAAGCTTAACAATTATTGTTGACTGTCAGAAATGGTTCACTGATCGTAGAAACAGTAAGAATCATAGTAAGAACACAGTATAATTTAACTATGACCATTATAACTGCAAATATTCAGTCTTTGCTTATAAGAAAATATTTGGGAGTAGCTGAGCCCTGGTGGCGCAGTGGTTGTTTGTGGGACTGTAGCCCACAGGGTTGATGGTTCAAATCCCACAGCAGCTCTCTAGGAGCAAGGCTGGGCTTTGTACTCCCACCAGGGCAGTGATGCAGGAAAAAGAGAGAAACTATTTGAGATGAAGGATTATGTAAACACCATAGAAAAATATCACACAAGTTCAGAATTTGATTCATCTTAGAATTTTATTGTTTTGTTTTCTTCAGTGACTGAGTGAAAACAAGTATGTGGGAACCCCTTTCTGGATGAAAACACGTGGCAAGATAGCATTCAGTTGCCATCAGTGAGACTTGCTTGGGTTTAGCCTAAGTTAAAGAGGCTCTGGTGGCCCCGGGGTTGGGGCTTTGTGCTGCTAAGTACAAGTTTGGCCAATGAAATCCTCCAGCCAGTATGTGGGAGAAAAATGAGTTGTCTACTCCCATACAGATTTTAAAACAGCTCAATGGCAAAGGGGTTGCGATTTGTACAAGCTAAGTGAACTGTCACACCATTGATCTTCAGGGTTGATTTGGCTGATCTAACTGGGTAGGCTTGGTTGAAAAGGGCAACCTTCCTTGGTCAAGGTGTAAGAATAGCTGAATTTCCCAGCTAGAACCGTCAAACTCTTAAACTACCTGAACAAAGTCATTTCTCAAACCATTCTGAAATTACAATTATAAACCCATTACTGGATGGTAATGTGAAATGTCACCAAGTCCATTCCAACTCACAGCCTACTTATATACAATAGAATGAGGCACTGCACAGTCCTGCGTCAACTTGACAGATACTGGAGCTCATAGCTGCAGCCACTATGTCAATCCACGTCCTTTAAAGCCTTCCTCTTTTTTCCTGGCCCTCTGCAGGGATAGATCCCTTCTGTTAAGATGTCAGAATTTTTTTTTTTTTTTTTACCAACACCATCATTCTTATGCTTTGATTCTTTGGCAGTTGTACATAGTCATTGTCCCACTTTCATATTCATATGTGTCAATTGATAATACCATGGCTGTGTCAAGTGCATCCTAGTCTTCAAAGTAACATCTTTGCCCTTTAACACTTTGAAGAGGTCTGGTGTAGCTGTTTTGCCCAACACAATGTTGTTTTACTTTGTGAGTGCTATTTTCACAACCTTTCATTGTTGAGCCAAGCAAAATGAAATTCTTGACATTAGCCTTTTGTCTATTGGTCCAGTTGAAAGGATTTTTGCTTCTTTACATTGAATTGCAATCCATATGAAGACTACAGTCTGGGTATCATCAGCAAGGGCTTCAAGGTCTCCTTATTTTAGCAAACATTGCAAGGTTGTCTTTAGCATGTTATATGTTGTTAAGAAGCCTTTTGCTGATACTGATGCTTTGATCTTCATATCTATAATACAGCTTGTATGATTATTCAGCATGTAAATTGAATTAGTAAAAGAATGTTACCCAGATACACACCTTTCCTGATTTTAGACCACTCAGTATTCCCTTATTTTGCTCAAACAACTACTTCTTTGTCCATATATAATTTTTCCATGAGACGAATGAAATGTTCTGGAAGTCCCAGTCATCTCGATGGTATCCATAATTGTTATGATTCAAATCAGGGGTCTTCAAATTACTGTCTGTGGGCCACTGAAACCGGCCAAGAACATTTATCTGACCCACAGGGTGTTTTTGCCACTGCTGCCTGCTTAGCAGCCGACTCAACCCAGGCCTGCAGTGAATTTGTTCATAGTTTTGTTGTTATTGTTTTTAACTATTGCTAAATAGTTGAATATCTTTGCATGGTCAGTATACCAGTAATATACTCCCTCCTGGTATTCTCTGCTTTCAGCCACATCCACTTCTGCGGGAGACTTGAATTTTGACAGTTCCCTGTCAAATTTACTGTTGCAGATGTTTGAGCAAAATGTTCCTTGTGTGTGACATTAATAATATTATTTAGTAAGTTACTTATGTTGGGACATTTATCTTTGGAATAGATGCAAATAAGGATAATTTTCAATTGGTTGGCCAGATAGTTGTCTGTCAGATTTCTTGGCTTAGGTGAATGAGTGTTTTCCGGGCTTCTTTACCAAATGTTGTTGAAACATCTCTGTTGGTATTCCGCCAATTACTGAAGCCTCGTTTTTTACTGATGTCTTCAGTGCAGCTTGACATCTTCCTTTAAAGTCCACCCATTCTTAGTGATTTGCTACCTTTGAAGTAGTTGAGCACATTGACTAATTCTTTGTAATCTGTATATTCTTTCCATCTTTAGATGCTTCCTTTATCATTCTGTATTTTTCCCATCATATCCATTAATATTTTTACTTGAGAACTGAATTTTTACTTCGTCAATTTTATCTTCAGATATGTTGCAGGAGCATTCCCTTTTCTGTGTCTAACCTCTAGTCTTTGCACAGTTCATTACAATTGTTAGTCTTTTGGAGCTGCACTCTGGAGTATTTTCTTCCCACAGATTGAGCCAATTTTATTTCTGGGTGTTCATCCCATTGTATAGTTTTATAGTTGCCATTTGCCATATATACTCATGAATAAGCCGAGTTTTCAGCACATTTTTAATGCAGTTTTCATGGTAAGATTAGGTGGCCTGGCTGGTAGTCAGGGTTTATACTCAAGTATATACAGTATGTTGTTGAAACAAGGTGTTCGCAATTTATTTCTGCCACGCTACCACAATTTCTAACAACACATTCTCCTTTATTTCCACCTTGCACATTTCTATCACCAGTATTTTGAGTGTATCTTGTTTGTCTGTTTGATCAACTAGAAGTTGTTTAGCTATTCATATGATCTTCAGTAGTCAATTCTCTCTTTCTAACTTATTTTTAGTGTGAAAGCCCTACTGAAACTCATTCACCATGTGCAAATAACACACAAGCCACCGCAGTACCACAATCTGACCGATGAACAGTGCCATTACTAGATAGCATTAAAGACTGTTTTGTCGGGTCTTTATTTTATAAAGATCTGTAAGAAGTGTGTGTGTGTGTGTCTCCCTGGTGGCACTGTGCGATAAGCATTGAACTGCCTATTGAACTACAATGAACTGCTAGCTCCAAAGTTAGTGCTAGCATCTGCACTGATTTTTTTTAAGCTCATGGTGACCCCATGTGACAGTAGAATGACCCCGTAACGTTTTTAGTTTTGGGTACCAGGTTATATTTATTTACCATATGTACTTGAAAGGGAAAATGAGCAAACTGTTTTCTGAGATTCTAACTCAAGGTCTTCTTTGATAGCTATTTTGACATCATCATTTTCTCATTTATAGGAGAGATTGAGAGCTTCTCCTGGGCAGTCTTTTAACTTTTTATTGTGGATTAGGTGGGGATTTACATATCACATTATTATTTTACATTTAACAACTGAACAACTAATTAAACCTCCTAATGGCTTGCCCTTTTCCCTGCCCTGTACTGATCTTGAGAGTCCTGTTGCCATGGTTATTTTGCACCCAGCACAGCTGTCCTTCATTCAGGATATGCCACCAGGCCCACAGTTTAACAGCAGAGGCTTGTTAATAATTTCAAGTCCTTTAGGGAAACCTTAGACTTTTTACTTAAACTATTTTTATGTGCCCATCCTGTATATTTCGGGACATACATCACAAATAAGAAAAAAAAATTCATTTTGTCTTTAATCTTTTATACCACGAGCTTCATAAAATAAGTAATATACCAGATTCTTAAAGACCTGTAGCATTACCATCCCTTACTCACTGATGTTTCTCTTAGATGTATTTTTTTTCTAATGAATTACCTTTAAATAAAAATTGCAAGTGCTTAACTGAAATGCAATAGACAAGAAAGGCTGTGCTTCCAGTAATCTTCCAGTCTTAGGTGCAGATTGAGAATTTTATCCTACCTTGATGCTTGTGCAACTTTTGCATTTTTAGACACACATTTCCTTAGTAGATGTTAATTTGATGTTTGAAGATGCCTCGTAGTATATTTCTGGTATCCCAGAAAGCATATTTGTGAGCTCTTGCTCTTTTTAAGTAACACATGTTCTTTAGAACGTAGATTATAGAAGGAACATTAACATTCTGTTTGTCACTTCTGCTTATAAATATGCCTTGAAATTCATATTTGGATCCTGCTCAACCACAGTATTCCTATTTATATGCAACTATTTAATTATAGTTTATAGCATTGGTCAGGAAATGATTAACCCCTTCTTATGTTCTACTTTTTCTGGTAAGCTTAGTATCATTATCCATTTCCCACAACAGAAATTTTTTAAAGACATTAATTTGGAAGCAAGATTAAATTAGTAATGCGTAAATAAGAAATGTGAACCTTAGCAAACTGCCATAAGTAATACTTTATCCAATAATTGGGAAGTGGGGTCTTTTTATCTGTGGTCTCTATATAATTTGAAAATTACCTCCCTCCAAAAAAGATAAGGTAAAATTATCTTGAATATGATTTAGCCTTTTGTTAATGTTCAGAAGAGATTTTTAGGATGAAGTTACCTTCTCACTGCCCTCAAGCGGAAAACAACTCCAGCAAGCCACTTGCTGGGAGCAGCCCGATGTGCAGCTCTGCCCCACCAGGGCTCCACCGGGGATCTTAGTAGCAGTCTTTGGGTTCTACCAAAGAAGTAAAAAACAAGATTCAAGACTTTCTTTATAATACAAAAACAAGGTGTTTTATATCTTACGTTAAATAAATCTTCCATCACCACCTCCACCGAGTCAGCTTTGTAAAGCTTTACTTTTTCTATGTTGCTTTAAAATCAGCCTCCAAATGTATACCCTGTTTTCATAGCATTTTACTTACTTAGCTGTTCCTCTTGGAACATGGGAATTTAGTCTTTGTTCTGGTGGTGCCACGGTATGAGTATCATTGCCACTCTGGGGAAATGGGCGGCTCTATAAAGATTTCTGGTTTCAGAAACCCTATGTAGGTCCACTCTGACTTGACTGGATTAAATTGATGGTAGTGAGTTTGGGTCTATTGTGTATCATCTCAATGTCAATTTTATTAGTCTATTTCCTGTGAGTCTACATTTAAAAATGAATTTTTTAAAGGTACAATGGTAACCTTTGAGAGGACACATTTATAGTACATTTGGGGCAATTTTGCTTAGCTGTTTGAATTTCATGGATTTTTTTAGTACAGAGTCCATTGGTCTATAAGGAATCATGTATGGGGGGGGGGGGTTTAAGCATTTATAGGTACAAAAATGAATTAGAAGATACTTTTCATGGATTTTTTTCTTTGATCGTTTTGAAACTTCCCTGAGTTTTAGAATATGTACCTGTGATGCTTAGGTTATATATTTATATAAGTAGCTACTCAAAGAGCACATTGGTTTGTCACATAGTTTGTAAGAAAAGATAACCTTGCACAGAGAGGTCCAGGGTACATCTTCCTTCCTCCTTTTCTATGGAGATGGGGGTTTCTAACAGCCTTCCTGGGAGCCCTGGTTGCACAGGGCGCCACGCTTCTGCAAACCCACGCCCCCCGACAGAAAGCTGAAGCTGTCTGCTCCCATCGAGATGTATACCCTCCAAACACCGGGGAGCAATTCTGCTCTGGCCTGTGGGAGCTGTAAGTCAGGGTAGATTCCTTTGTTGACCTTCAGAGACTTCATCACCAATCTCAAAGTGATTACAGCATTGGGCTACTAACGGAAAGGTCCACGGTTCAACTCCATCAGCCACTCTTCAGGGAAAATAGTGAAAGTTTGCTTTCATAATTGGTTACAGCCCTGCAAACCTCATTGGACAGTTTAACTGTATTGTAAGGTGGAATTGACTCACTGGCATTGGGTTTGGGTTTTTGGTTGTTGTGGTTCCTTGCGGGGAGGAGGGGGGGAGCATTTTGTCATGTCTTTTATAATATATAAAAAAGATGATAGAACAACTAAACTCTTAAAGTTTGGGGTTTGCATGATATTTATATTTCAGATCCTAAAACCACCAAATGTTTTGATGTATCCTTATCTCAGGTTTATTCTTGTACTAAAACTGAACATAAGAATCATCCATACCTTCCTCTTTTGAAGTCATTGCGCTTTTCTGTATCCAAGAGGATTTGCCATTGCCACCATGGTCTTTTGTCAGCTGTTATTTGTTTGTGTCCTGTATGTTTTTTCATTGTTCCCTTCCTGGATGGAACAAAGAAGACCTAACTTAGCACTGATTGTAGCCATCAACTCTGTTTAATCACAGCCATCCCAGTTGCCTGGAAAACTCTTCTAGCCCAGCAAATTCTTCCATAGTGTACTTTGTCCTTCAAACCCCTTCACACATTGCCACATAGGAATGGCTAGAAGGCTAAACACCCCTAATAAAACAATTACACGAAGCAGCTTTGGTTCCTGCATTAGCAGCCTAACAGAGAGTCAGATTGAGTTTCAGCATGTACTAGAGATGCCACATACAATCTGTAATCTTTATTCAAATTCCAAACATAAGAATTCAGAACTGTCACAGAACTCTACAACTGTCAAATGTATCAGGAGACAGGCTGTTATGAATCTATATTAAGAATATCAGTGAGGCTTCCTGGAGGCTAGGTAGCAGAATCTTGCATTGAATTTCACATCAAAGTAAAAATTTAGTACTGGTGTTCACCTTTTAAGTTAGCTCAATTGGCATTTCCTAGAAATTTTATTTGGCTTCATTTAGCCAAAGTTCATTAAGCACAATAAGCCAAGGTCATTAGTACAATGCCCTACAAGAACCAATAGCTCACATTACGGATGCTGCTATTGTTATGGAAATTTACTTGCCCCATACATACTTACTGAGCTCCTACTATTTTCTCTGTATTATCCTGCTCCACACATGCTTACTGAGCACCTACTATGGTTTGTGTACTTTCCTGAATCTACCATAATAAACTAGTCAAAAGCCCCTGTCCCCTCTTATCCTACATTATCGTAGATGGAAATGGTGACAATGCCAGCTGAACTGCCATCAATTGACTACAACTCATAGTGGCCATGTAAGAGGGACTAGCTGCTCCTGTGGGTTTTGAGAATATAGGTTTTTAATGGAACTAGAAAGCCTCGTCTTTCCCCTGAAGAGTAGCTGGAAATTCCAAACCACGGATCTTTGGATTAGCCGCCCAACATGGTATCTTCTATCCTAACCAGGACTCTTAGGGTAAATGACATAAAGAAGAAAAAAAAACTCTGTTTTAAGAGGATGCTGATTAAATATTACTTCCCTTAGCACATTCTCCGAGCTCCGTTTTACATCTGCACACTCAGACACACCCTAGGCCTGCTCTTAAGTCTGCAAGGAGAAACTGAGCTCCCTAGAGTTAGGCGTGGAACTCGGAATGTGAGAGGGAGCAGCACATTCCCAAAGATAGTGTGTTAGCAACAGAAGGGTTAACCTAGAGGAAAGGAAGGCTAGTCAGAATGAGACCCTGGGCAAACATTTTGAAGACTATAAAGAGGATATTTAAACAGAGTTGAGAAATGGTAGCATGTTCAAAGAGACCTAACTTTGAAGCAGCGTTTTTCAACCTGTGGGTCTCAACTCCTTTCGGGGTTGAACAGCCCTTTCACGGGTGTCGCCTAAGACCTTCATAAAACACAGAAATACTTCACAGTATATAATTACATATTGTTTTGTGATTAATCACTGTGCTTTAATTATGTTCAATTTGTAACAATGAAAATACATCCTGCATATTAGATATTTGCATTACGCTTCATAACAGTAGCCAAATTACAGTTAGGAAGTAGCAACAAAAATAATTTTATGGCTGGGGGTCACCACAACATGAGGAACTGTATTAAAGGATTACTACATTAGGAAGGTCAAGTACCACCGCTTTTAAAGTATACAAAATAAATTGGAGTGACTAAGAGTTTTTTACTTGTTCTAGATGGCTAAATGGTCTCATTCAGAGTAAAAGAACTTAATAGGAAAGGCAGGTTTTTCTAGAAAAAAGATGAGTCAGAGTAGATTTGCTTTTATTCATTTGAGAAAGAATAAAAGAGGCAGATGGAAAAAGTTATTTGTACCCCTGAAAACGCTGCATAGACTTCCTTTTGTTGTAGACAACATGAACTATAAGAATGTACAACCTGGACAGACCTTCATAGATTTCATACTAATCTCAATAATGGGGTGTTATAAGCTTTTACTTTAAAACCGTAGGCTATGGAAGATCTTTTAGATATTTGGCTCACCCTTCTTTCTCACCGTATGATAATTCTATCAATGAAAATTTCCAGAGAGGTGAGCTTTCCAAGGGGAAATAAGGTTAATTTTTAGATTTTGATTAAAAAAATGTATAAGTGAATGTGGTGCTTATATTGAATATAGCAACATTCATGGAATTCAGAAAAAATATACTAATAAATGGATTAATTGGGGAATATGTTCATATACTCATAAGATTCAAAATGCTTGTGGAGTTTAAGGTTAAAAATGTACTAGCATCTTTTTAAGCCAATTTTTATGTAATGCTATTTTTGTATTTAGCTGGTTAAACTTCTCTTTCTTCAGATGTGCCAAATACTGGTGTAAGCAAGCCTAGAAGTTCTGACCCAGCTCATTCCAACACCTATCTCATCCGGGCAGAGCCAGAACAGGGGCCCCTCTACTCCCCGGAGCAGACATCTCTCCATGAAAGTGAGGGTCTGTTGGGTTATCTTTTATGTATCACATTTGCTTGTTGACAGTGAACATTAGCAGTGTGTAATAAAGACTTTTCCTGTGGTTTTCCTGCCTGCAGGATCTTTGGGCAACTCAAGAAGTTCAACACAAATGAATTCTTATTCTGACAGTGGATACCAGGAAGCTGGGAGTTTCCACAACAGCCAGAATGTGAGCAAGGCAGATAATAGGCCACAGCATTCATTCCTAGCATCAACCAATAACCATTTGGTGAGGAATTCAAGAGCCGAAGGACAAACTCTGGTTCAGGTAAGCCAGACACATCAAGATCCTTCTGAAAAAATGTTCTGCTAGTTGTATGTCTGTTATATTATAAGGTAATCCTAATAAAACAACTGTAGTTTTGAATTTACAGAATGGACCGGTAGCAAAATAATTTTACACTATGCAAGTCTGTGATGTTATGGAATTTTTAGGAATGAAACTTCAAAATATATTGGCATATGCTAATTCATTCCTGAGACTGAATTCTGAACAATTCCCAGGCAATTCCAGTGTAGTTTTTCTGGAAGAAACCAGTTGGCATGAGGAAAGGTCACCAGGGGAGTAGGAGAAAAGTGGGGGGAATGTTTCAGTCCCTGCAGAATTGTGAATGTCTGACAAAGCTTTTAGAGCATGGCACACTTGTCCACACTTCCCTATCATGGGACTAGCTCCCATGTTACTTTCCATGAAAGCATATTTCTTACCTCCGGTTAAAATGCCTGCCTACATAAAGATGCCATGTAGGAATATCTGTTCTTTTAAGGTAGGGTTCACCAACTTGCTAGACAGAAACAAAACCCCAACATGGTACCTGTACTTCCATACCTCCGGAGCCCCTCGTCCATTGCCGTGTTAGGCTTCCAGCCAGCCACCAGCACAGGCCAGCGGTCAGTGGAGTGCAGTAATCAGTGAGGGTGGCTCTGTCTTCTTCTCCAATGATTTCTTGGTGTTGAAAATGACGAGAGGATCAAAGCAGCTATGCTCAAGCAGTGCTTCCTCAGACACACTCTCGCAAGCCTCCCAGGTGCTTTCTACGGGACGGCCCGACACTGCGCCCTCAGCACTTTCCCGCGGAGACTGAGGAGGGAAAACCTCCGAGTGGAACTCGCGGGCTCGAGACCAGTGATTGGCTTGAAAGCTGCACTCCCCACCTTGGATCCTATTTTCGCTCCTCTGCTGTGTGTGCTGCTTGCTGGCAAAGCAAGGAGAAGCTTTAGACTAAACATGTGTAGCAATCACTCTCCCGCAGGGAGTCTCAGCGTCACATATCAGAAGTCATGCTTGGAGTAGCAGTCATCTTAACTAGAGGAGTTAATTCTGTCCTGTTTATTTTCAACAGCAACACATATATGGCACGTTTATTTTGTGTTTATGGGAGAAAGAATACGTTGCCAAGGAGGTTCTAAAGCTTGATCTGCAAGTACTCAGGACACTGCATTTTCTAGCTCTCGGGAACACGTTGCCAGCCTCCCCCCCTGGGGTGTTCTCTTTACTTAGGGGTGGTCCTATGAGTCAATCCCTAAGACAGATCTTCACTTTCCAAACACCTAGCACTCTTCAACCTCCTCTTTTGGGCCTCTCGTTGTTTCGAGGTCTCATAAGAGGTGTCTGAGCAAACCCTGCTACTCGTGTCACCGGCAGGCAAAGCACACATCCTCTGGCGACAGCCCAGGAGAAACAAAGTCCTGATCTTGCCTTCACTCCTTCTCTCACCATTGAACTAAAAGTGCATGGGGATTAATGGCAGCTACACTTGAGCAGTCACTAACGAGGTAAACAGAAGAGCCTGCCATGAGGCCTCAATCTCAAGGCCTTAATGTCCATGCCGAGCCTGCTCTTTTGGGCTGCACCTCTGTCTCTCAGCCCTGTCCGCCTAAACTGTCATACAGCATGAAGAAAGGGATCTGAGACTCAATATGGAGCGTACTCCGCGGGTGCCTAGCAGGATCCGCCCATGGCAGAGGCCATCCTTGTGTCCCCTCCGGTCTTTGTCTCACTGCTGTACGTTCATTTCAGCTCCCATCAGCAGGCGACAAAGAGCCCAGCATGCGCCCAAAGATGGCTTTTCCCGCCACAGATTTGGGCATGCTAGTTGCAAAGCTCCTAAAGATAGGCATGTAGGGAAAATGACTCTAGCAACTAAAAGTACTACTTTAGCTAGAGGAACAAACAGAAGTGGGTGGAGCCTTTGTTGGCCACACTTTCCCTTGAGAGCAAACCTTCCCTAGAGAGGCAAGCGTAGGTCCTGGGTGCTGTCCAAGCTTGCCTTTGTGTTAATGAGGCCAGCTCATCAACAGGAAACAATCAGAGATTCCCCTCTAGCTACATTGAGGTTGACGTATTCAAAAAAAGAATACTCTTTGTTTTGCATGAATGCATTGCCTTGGCCAAACTTTGAACCATGGAGGACAAAGTAAGTACTTTCCTCCATGACCCTTCGCATTGGTATGTTGTTTGCAGTATGTGGAATAAAATACCTGGCGCATTAGGAGAGAGACATAGACCAGAGGGGAAGAATAAAAAGAAGAATGTTAAATGTCTTCAGATCTTGCTTGACTCATTGATTGTAAAACTCTGGAGTGGGCAAGGTGGATATCGAACCGCACACATACATGTAGACACAGAGTAGAACAATAAACACTCCATGAGGAAAACGGAAGGCCCAACACAATAATATAGAGAGGAAAAGGCATTTAAGTGCCTAAAACGAATAGCGTAAGTTCACGTTCTGTGATGAGCCATGTGTGGTTTGTTGTTGTTGTTGTTTCGGTTTGGGGGGCCTGTAATGACGATGGACACAAACCCCTGTGTAAACCTGTTCTCTTTTTTCCCCTCTCATCAGCCATCAGTAGCCAGTCGGGCCATGAGAAGAGTTAGTTCAGTTCCATCTAGAGCACAGTCTCCTTCTTATGTTACCAGCACAGGCGTGTCTCCTTCAAGGGGCTCACTGAGAACTTCTCTGGGTAGTGGATTTGGCTCACCATCAGTGAGCGACTCCCGACCGCTGAACCCCACTGCATATTCCTCCACGACGTTGCCCGCTCAGCGGGCCGCCTCGCCATTCTCCGCACAGAGGCCCGGCTCCCCAACCGCTGTACGGCGAATTGGGTCTGTCACCTCCAGGCAGACCTCGAATCCCAACGGACCAACCCCTCAGTACCAAACCACCGCCAGAGTGGGGTCCCCACTAACCCTGACGGATGCACAGACTCGCGTAGCTGCCCCAGCCCAAAGCCAGGTGGGGTCGTCCTCCCCCAAACGCTCCGGGATGACCGCCGTCCCACAGCACCTGGGACCTTCACTGCAAAGGACTGTTCACGACATGGACCAATTCGGACAGCAGCAGTACGACATTTATGAGAGGATGGTTCCCCCTCGGCCAGACAGCCTGACGGGTGAGTACAGCGGGGAAGCCCTGCAGAAAGCCCGCGGAGGAAATATTTCACTTAGTTGGAAACGGGGTAAAAGGCCCCGTTTTTAATCTTGGCCTATCAACTGTGGACACTAGACTGGCTTGTCTTTCAGGCTCATAGAGCTTAATGCATAAAAGCATACGATACATTTAGATCAGGGTATGTTTGTCATGAATCTAGCTTTACCCCTTAAATAATTCAAGTTTAAAATATGTTATTTTGCATGCAAGAAGAATTGCCAGGGATTCTAAAGTGTTGTTGTTTTTTGGTTTGGTTTTGGGGTTTTTTCAGCATAAAAATTATAACAGTTTTATCAGCTCATAATCAACATATCATATAATTCAATAATTCAATCATATTACAACGAGTGGTACAGTCATCATCACAGTTAATTTTAGAACATTTTCTTCATTGTTATATTTAGTGCTATGCCCCCCATTTCTTCCCAACCTCCTCTACCATAACTCCAAGAAACCAATAATCCAGCTATTGTTTCTGTATGTTTTCCTGTCCTGCATTTTATATACAGAAACACACACACACAACACAACAACAGCAGAAAAATCTCAAAGGAAAGAAGAAAATATTAAAAACTAGAAAAAGTTAAAATTTGTAATTGTATTTGACAGAGGAAATAATGGGCAATGAGGGTGTTTCTTGGTGGCAGAGGTGCTTATACCAAGGGCTCCACTAGGCCCTTGAAAGGTAGAAAGTATTTGGAAATATAAATATGGCAACATGTATACAAATATGCTTGATACAAATGATGTATTGACTACTCCCACCATCTGAGGGCAGTGATGCCTAAAAAAAAAAAAAAAAAATTAAAAAAAATGATGTATTGAATGTTATAAGAGCTGTAAGAGCCCCCAATAAAATTATGTTAATGAAAATTTAAATTTAAAGTCATAAATATGGACTTCTTAAATTGGCTCTCTAGCCTGATTAGGCTTAACAACACTGATGATGCTATCTCTCCCCCTTCAAGGCATGAATAAATCTGCCACTCTAATCCATGGTGTGGAGTAGCAAAGCTGACATCCAAAGTATCACCACCAATACATGACGTGTTGGTTAAAGAGGCTCTGGATGATGGTGTGATATTTTCCAGCAACATGTCAAGTACAGGGAAGCTGGTTAGCTGGTCCTCTTTACAATGGATAATGTAATTGAGAGGGATGGTCTCAGAAGCACACCTTAAAGTGCCGAATAATAGAGCTGACATTGCCAAAAACCAAATTCAGAGTCTCATCATACGAGTAGCTGAATTACAGCATCAACTGAATTGCAGGTCTAGAACAGTGTCTGACATTAAAGTAAGGGCATTAGTAGGAAAGAATTGGACCCTGAAACATGGGATGGGAAAATATCGATTGATGATCCAGAAGAGGAGGATATTGAGCCTCTAGAAACAATTTAAGTCAAGCCAGTCAATAGATCCACCCCTCCCAGATGAAGGGGTTAATCCATTATTAGTAAAAACAACCCACAGCTGAGCATATTAACCAACCTGTTTAAATTGAAATGCCAGGTGGGGCAGCATCTGTAGAATTGCCTGGGGTAAATTCCTTCAAGACATTGCTGGGTTTTTGGTTTTTTTTAATGAAAGGCTTTGTAACCAAGCAGCCCTGCTCACTCATTAAGTTATTCTAAGAGATGCTATTTGATGATCTGCTTAGATATTTAAGTATATTTTATGTAGACATTCATTAATGTTGTAGAAAAAATATGGATTTCTCCCTTTGCTGCCAGGATTTTCATATCCTCATGAGAAGTGGGCCAAACTCATGAATTTTCCTTATATGCCTTTTGGATTAACTCAGAAAGATACAAGTCCCTGATAGTATCTAGCTATTCCCTCTGGATTTTCTTATGGCAGGTTTCTCATCAAATATAAAATTTTTGTTCATTTTGTTCAAATGAAACTTATCTTTAACTTGTTTCTTACATCATGTTTTAAAAGTAACACATAGCCCAAAACTCACTGTCATTGATAGGTTTCTGACTCCTAGTGACCTTGTAGGGGACTTTTGACACTATAGCTCTTGTGAGAGCAGTTGGCCTCATCTTTCTCCCTCAGCGCTGCTGATGGTTAGCGAGCCTAACCCTAACCCAACAGTGAACAAGCATTCGTAACAGTGTTGAAAGAGAGAGGTTTAGCTACTCTTCGGACTGGAGGCCATTACATTGGATTTGATTCATAGTGATCCTATCTATATCAAAACACTTAAAAAAACAAAAAAGCACTGTCATGTCCTGGACCCGCTTCACAATCGTTGCTGTATTTAAGCCCATTTTTTTCAGCCACTGTGTCAATTCATCTCCTCAAGGGTGTCCCTCTTGTTCACGAGCCTTCCATTTTACTAAGGAAGGTGCCTTCACCAGGGACTGCTCTCCTGATACCACGTCCAAGATGTGGGAATCTGCAATTAAAAGAGAAATTCTTCAAGTCCTCTTTTACCTTCCTTCAGACCACTACTAACTAACATAGCTTCCTGAATGGTTGTTTACATATCTAAGCATATGCATTAAGTACATACAAGTGCACCCTGTGTTTTCTTCTCTCCTGTTACTGATGAAATATGAGTCCAGTGGTGCAGTGGTTATGACTTGGGCTGCAATCCTATGGTTGACACCAAAAGGACCTCCAGCCACTCTGTGTGAAAAGACCGGACTTTCTACTCCTGTAAACAGTTACAGGCTCCCAAACCCATAGGGGTGACTGTAAGTCAGCATTGACTCGATGACAGTGAGTTTGGGGTATTACTGATGAAATTACCTTAGACGTCTGTTTCCTGCACTTTTCCCCTTCGATGTAATTGAGCGCGTTAATTTATTGTCGCCAAGTTGCTGCATCCCACTGCCTTTGAGTAGCTTCCACCTCCTAGCACCCTTGTCCGAGGTTCTGCGGATGGTAAATCTGAGGAGCAGGTAGTCTCACCGTGGCCGTTGAGTTTGAATCTTCAGCCTTGATGCCCCAGTGTCACCACCATCGTACTACACTTCCTTGCCTGCTCCTTCATCCGTTCGTCACACTGTGTAGGTTTTCACGCTGCAGTGATAGTGTAGTCTGTGCCACCCGTATTTCAGATGCCAGCAGGCTCAGCTATGGATGGCCACAGGTGACAGTGGAGGTTCCAGACTAAGACAAGTGAGGAAGAAAGTAGAGGAGTCCATTACTGAAAATTTGGCCTCTAAAATCTCAATGAGTAACAGAGGGATATCTTATAGTAACAGAATATGAGCCCCCTCAGGTTAAAGTCATCCCTAATGAAGGGCATGAAACAAAGCTCCACATACTTTGGACATATTACCTGGAGAGAGAGGACATTATGCTTGGTAAAGTAGAAGGGCAGTGAAAATGAGGAAGACCCTCTCCAGCATGGACAGAAACAGTGGCTCCAGCACTGGGCTCAAGCATAGCATGGTTGTCAGACTGACAAAAGAATAGGCCATCTTTTGTTCTATTGTCCATGGGGTCTTTATGAGCTAGAACCACCATAGATGCATTTCTCCTTACAAATTATTGTCATATTATTCCTCCCACAAGGCTGCACAGATTCACATTTCCACCAGTGTTCAAAGTATATGCTGATTTGCTATATTTTTACTACTAGTATTATTAAAAATCTTTATCCTTTTCTAATTGATAGGTAAAAACCTATTGTTGCATGTTTTAAGTGGCCTTTATTGAGTTATGAATGAGACCTATTTTGTGTTTGAATCAGACCTATTTTGTGTTATTATTAATTAATGCGTTTTATACTTGACACAAATTGCCCATTCACTGACATCCCAGCAATTCCCATGTAAAGGACCCCTATAGCACAAAAAATAATTCTTCACAGGAGCCGAAAACCTCCTCTTTCTGCCTCAGAGCTGCTGGTGGTTTAGAACTGCTGACCATCCATAACCCAACACCTACTGGCTTCTTTGAAATCACCCTTTTGTTAAATATTTTCCCATTTTTTAATTTGTCTTTTGGTTTCTGTATATTCTTATTTACAGAATATTTTAATATTTTGTGGATTAATTAATTAAATGTTTGTGAAATTGATCGTTTCCTTTTGCCTTTTGAAAACAAGTAAATCCTTTCTGAGATTTTGTAATTGAGTAATTTTGTATGAAAAGTTAATAACGAGCTTGATATTGTTTAGCTACAAGAAGGGCTTGTTCATGATTTAAATAAATTAGAGCCTGCCCACGGAGAGTAAATTGATACAGCAGCAAATTGATACAGAAATCACTTAAGAGCTTGCTCTTCTCAAAGAAGCCCTAACAGATGAATGGTTTTGAGCATTTTTGCAGTCCCCTCGATATATGTATTGATCAGATATGCAGAAATTATGTCCTCTGTCTGCTCCTATAAAGAACAGTCTGGTGCAGCTCTGCCCTCTCCTTACAGTGTCACTATGGATAGGAATCAACTTAGGGGCAGTGGGTTTTAAAGCAGAGAGCCCAGAGGAGGAAGAGGACCCTCCAAGGACTGACCTACTTTGGCTTTAAAGGTGGTTTACACTGGCAGCTCCCTCGGGAAAACCAACCTCACTGCCCTCAAGTCGATTCCAACTCCCAGCAAACCTGACAATGAAAATTACCTTACATGTTGTTTCGAGAGAGAAAAAGCAGACATGCATGACCAAAAGGAGCCCGGGTGCTCAATAGGTCACGTTTTGGGCCACTAACTTCGAGATCAGCTCTTTGAACCTATCAGCCACTCCCTGGTTGAAAGAAGATGTTTTGACAGAATCCAGGACAGATCAACTCTTCAGGACCAAGCATGAGAGCAGCGATACCATGAGGGTAGTGGGGAGCCAATCCCAGTGATTGATGTGTAACCCACCCCACCCACTCATAGAAACGTGGGTGAAGGGAAACAGTGGACGGGGTAAAATGTGAAAATAAAGATAAAATGATCAAGAATTCACAAGGGTGGAAGGGAGAGGGGAAAAAAAGAGGACTTAAGCACAAAGAAAATGTTTTGGAAATTATGATGGCAATATATGTGTAAATGTGCTTGATACAATTCATGTTTGGATTGTTAAAAGAGTCATAAGAGCCACCCCTAAAATGATTTATTAAACATTTTTTTAAAAGAAGAAGTTTTCTGAACCTGTAAGGACTGACCGCTTCTGAAACCCACAGGGGCAGTTGCACTCTGCAGACAAGAGTTGTTGTACATTGGGATTGGCCTGATGGTAGGAGTTTGGATTGAGTTGACCGTGAGTTTTTGTTGTTGTACATCTATTGCAGCCATTGAAGAAGCAAAACATTTCCTTAAAAAGTGTCTAGGTTACTTCCCATCATCTAATTGATCACTTAATAAGTATAGATTCTAATTTGTAAATTGTCTTTCTTTTTTTTTTTTTTTTTTTTGCTTTTGTGAGTGTGGAATTTCTACGTATTGTGTTTTAGGTGAAAGTTCCCTTCACAAATTAGGTCCCCCTTTAATTTTTTTTTATTTAATCCATCCCACCGCTTACAACATCCAGCACTCTGATTAGTTCCAATCTGTCTGTTCACTCCTTGCCACCTCGTCTCTATCTTTGTTGACTGTTAGGTTTCATATGTAGGAGCACATTACTCATTGTTTATTTTAGTCTATAATTCTTTATTTTATAATATCCCAAGCCTTTTTACCCAACAAACCAATCTCGTAAGCTGTTTGGATATGCTCACAATCCTCTGTATTTATCTTAATATAAAAATGCATTGCCATCCAAGTCCATTTCAACTCATTGCGAACCCACCGGACAAGGTAGAAGTGCCCCCGCAAGTGTCTGAGACTTTAAATCTTCACAGTGGTGGAAAAGCCTTATCTTTCTCCTACAGAGCAGACTGGTGCTTATTTCAGAAAATGGTATACCCAACATTATGTTTACTATGGTTTTTGATTTCAAAGGTATAATTACCTAATTTGCCTAAAGCATTATAAACTTCTTGAGATCATTGGTGATCCTCATTCAAACAATGTTGCAAGGTGTTATAAACTTAATTTCTACCACAGACAAATTGTTAAGGCCTTAAATAATTATCTCAGTGTAACTATAGCATTTTGAGGTAGTTTTAAGAGTTCGTGTTTGTAAGGTGAATTTCTATTTTTTGTCTTAAATGTAAGGTTTTAATGCACTAGAAATATATCCACAAGAAGTAATAAGGATTGCAAATAGAAATTATTGGTTGGGTCAATAGTCATCGAACATCAGGGGTTTTTTCTCCATTATTTGGAGAAGGAATTGAGAGGTAATTTGAAAATTTGTGGCAAAATTATTTATATTTTACCAATTGTAAAATATACTTATGGGTTCCCAGTTGAAATGACACTTAGGTAGGCTCTCTGTACATAACCATTTGTACTAAATCTCAAAAGGCTATATAATTTTTTAATTTGGGGTCTATGTGTTTTATGGGTTTTTTGTATATGTTTTTCACACAGTTAAAAAGAGTAAGTTATACTATTCAGAACAGTTTCACTATGGCATATAGCAAAGTTTTACAGAATATGTTAAGCCACACTTTAAAAAGAAACTAAGCTACTTAGATTTGAAATCTATTTTCTTTTCATTATAAGTCTCATGAACTTTTTAGATATCAACAATTTTAATCCAAAGTGAATATTTTAAACTTTAGTCTACTAGTTTTGCACTTTTCCTTTATAGCAGAAAGTAAACATGAATGTAGCATCTGGAAGACAAATCTTAATTTTACTTGCTTTTTAAAAAAATGGAAATACAGCAATAGATAATAAAATAACACTTGAGAAATTCTACTCATTGCTCAAATCCCAAGTTTTGCAAGGTAAAATTCCCAATGGTTTCCTATAAAGATCGTATGAAAATTAAATTAATAAACCTATTTCTTGGACGTTGACTCTTAGTAAGCCCTAGGATGACTGTGAGCCCGAATCGACTTGATGGTAGATAGGTGTTGGATGTAAACTAGTATGAAACATCGGACACTCTGACCCCATATAACTGATCATTTGCTTGTAAGGCCAGGCAGTTCCTCAAGACGGGGAAAGAGGATGACATGAACCATTATCTGTATGATTCTTTAAATATGAAAACCTTCAAAATTAGAAGAGAGCATTTTCTTTTTTGGTCATCCTAAAATGGCTTGCTGTCAGAATAATACACCATTCAGTTATTCCTTTTTATTGTTTTTAGAAATTTTCCTTTTTTTCTTGCTGTCAAGAGTAAGTTGGTTGTTTTTTTGTTGTTTTTTTTTAATTGTGATTACATGTACATGTACTTTTACACCTGGCTGGCATTCCTCTTGTAAAATTTCTGATCTGGGTATTTAAATTTGACTTGATAGTTGTCCCCATTGATGAGGGTTTTGATTAAGACTTGTGTTTTATTATTCACTGCTGTTGTTTTAATTTCTGATTACAAACCTTCTTTCCACCACTCCCCACCCCTCGCCCTCCCTGCTTTTAGGCTTACGGAGTTCTTATGCTAGTCAGCACAGCCAGCTTGGGCAAGAACTTCGTTCAACTGTGTCTCCCGACTTGCACATCACTCCTATATATGAAGGGCGAACCTATTACAGCCCAGTGTACCGCAGCCCAAATCATGGGACCGTGGAGCTCCAAGGCTCCCAGACAGCCTTGTATCGCACAGGCTCAGGTGAGCAGCAGTGTCTGTTGACTGGCTTCTGATTGCTGTTCAAGGATTGGCTGGGCTCCTTGTTAGAGTGAAATCATGTTTCCCATTTGGCTGTCAGATAAACAGCTGTGTCACCAGATCAATAAACAGTACAACAGGTGTCCATTTAGTACCTTGTTATAGGTGATCTATTTTTCTTGGGTCCAGTCTAATCAATGAGCCTGGTGATGGTACTGTTAATTTACAAGTAACTTTGTAAAGCCATAAAGCTGACTCTCTTCAGAATACAAGCCTATGACATGTGGAAGGTAAAGCTTTTATTGGGCTATTGCCTAAAACGAGAGTTTGAAGGAAATCCATGCAGGAATTATTTAGCATCATGAACTGAAAAAGAGACCCAGTATTTCAATGTGACGGGGTGAGTTGAGTAAACATATGTGTGTTTGTCTTTGTCCTTGTGTGTCTTTGTATAGATAAATCAGTATATACATGAATCGAGAAGATTGATTGATCTTAAAGAATTAGCTCAAGTCATTCAGGAAACTATCACTTCTCAATATTTAAGGGTCACATATCATGCTATAGGCTTCTCCTGATTCATACAGTAGCAGAAAATTACCCGTCCATAATTAGCAGGTCAGGTAACAAGCTATGAATTGGTGCTGCCAAGGCTGGCAAAATCTGACAGCTGGCTGTTTGCTCAAGTTCCCAAGAACCAGAAGTTTGATGAGTCAAATGCAGAATCCAAAGCAAGGGAGGGTCTTGACAGAGGGCACACAGGCGTGTGTGTGTGTGTGTGTGTGTGTGTGTGTGTACACATACAAACACCTATGTGTATGTAATGTATATAATACGTGTGATATATTTAAACATATGTATGTGTGTACACATATGCTTATATGTAATGCTATTGAATGCAAATCAGGCTGAAGGAAAAGTCCCTCGTATCAGAATAAGAACATGGCATCAATAAAGGTGGGACTTCAGTCATGCCCTATTATAATGTTGCTCATTAATCCTGCCATGTTAACTTACAGTTATGCCTTGTTATCTCTAGGGAATTGGTACTATGACTACCCCCATTCTCCACAGATACCAAATTCATGGATGTTCAAGCCCCTTATGTAAATAGTCATAGTATTTGCACATAACCTAGGCACCTCCTGCCATATACTTTAAATCATTTCTAGATTACTTATAGTACATTATACTATGCAAATGTTATGCAAATAACACTTTATGCTCTCTCTTAGTCTTTGGTACAGGTTTTGGCCACTTAATTTTTTCCCCATCCCAAAATATTTTCAATCCAGACTACTTGAATTCATAAATGAACCTGTAGATAAGGCAGGCTGATTGTATAATGGTTAGGATTTATGACATATAAAGTGAAGAAATATTATATCACACCACAAAATGAAGGTCAGACAAACCATACAGGACCAAGTTAACACGAAACATTAACCATCACATGTATGGTTTAATTTAATTTAGCATGTATGTAATTCTATTTGTCATCCTTTTGGCAGTGTTTGATTTCTTCTGAATACTGTAGAAGGTGACATAGAAATGGGAAGTTAGTGAATTGTATCCTTGCACCCCTAGCCCTCTGTTTATTCCCATCCTGTTATGGCTGATAGACTAAGACCTGTGATGTGTAGCTGTGGGAATCAGGCACAATCTTAAGAGAGTGATTTTTTCCCTGAATAATAAAGATGGTGCAAATTTATTAATATGCTTACATATGACTGCAGGTAGATCTGAACTCCCTCCTCCACCATTCCTATCCCCCAAATAAGGCACAGGCCTAAAGACAGGCCTTGGAGAACATCCGAAGCAGAAGACCTGATGTAAATTGCTTCTTTGCCATAATCAGCAATATGGTCCACTGAGGGATATGTCTTTCTCTTTCTCTCTCTCTCTCTCTCTCTCTCTCTCTCTCTCTCTCTCTCTCTCTCTCTATTTTTTGTATACCTTTGATTTTTAATGTTCCTAGTGAAGAGATAATGTACTTATTCTTTAAAGCAAAACTTCAAACCCGCAGTCACTGAATCAATTCTGACTCAAAGGGACGCTCCAGAGCAGCGGTTCTCACCTGTGGGTCACGACCCCTTTGGGGAGTGAATGACCCTGTCATAGGGCTCGCCTGATTCATAATATACCAAAATTTAAATTATGAAATAGCAATGAAAATAATGTTATGGTTGGGGGGGGGGGGCGGTCATCACAAGCTAAGGAATTATATGAAAGGGTCACGGCATAAGGAAGGTTGACAGCCACTGCTCTAGAGTCTAGAACAAAGAAACCTGCTTCCTGAGACCCCAAGTCTTCCCGGAAAGCAGACAGCTTTTCCTTCTGCCACAGTTTGACCGATAGGCTTGAACCTGCAACCTTGTAGCTAACAATCGAACACTGAACTCACAGCACCCCCAGAGATCTCTGTATTTGTTCTTGGCACCCGTAAATTGAAATGTTTTTCTTTAATAGAATTGGTAGAGGAACAATATTGTCAGCATCTCTGATTTTAAGGAAATAGGGGGCAGATCTGTTGCAATAATTAAAGAATTGCTAAATACCGTGTATAGTATCACTAAAAATAGTACTAACCTGTAGTTTGCAGTAGTCAGAGAAGAATATCAGTTTTTCCTCTTACAAGAAGTACCTTTTTCAATCTTGGTAAGATCCACAACTCTATAAATAAAATGTAGATCAAAATAAGTAATCTTTATGCACTGAATATTACAGTTACTTACAAATTTAAGTAAAATTTTCATTGCTTTGTTTCTCTAAAATGGAGTCATGAAATTTTCCAAATTAACTTTTTCTCCTACGTTTATATGCAGTTTTAAGTTACTGAATCTTAAATATATTTGAACTTTGTCAGTATTTTTGTCTTTCCTAATAATACAACTAGCATAACCATGATTAACACATATTAGAACCTTATTTAAGTTGCCAGCGTGCAAGATTTATAATATCTAAAAGTAGTAAGCCATTTCAATAATTGTTTAAACCTAGATGTATAATCCTCTTTAAAATTTTGACTTTCTAGTAGGTGTTGGAAATCTACAAAGGACGTCCAGCCAACGAAGTACCCTTACATACCAAAGAAATAATTATGCGCTGAACACAACAGCTACCTACGCAGAGCCCTACAGGCCAATTCAGTACCGAGTGCAGGAGTGCAATTATAACAGGCTGCAGCACGCAACACCAGCTGATGACGGCACCACGAGATCCCCGTCAATAGATAGTATTCAAAAAGACCCCAGGCAAGTATCCGTTGGGAGTCTCCAGAGGGCTACAGTATCGCCAGGGGGCCGACCAGAGTGCCTTCATTGTGGCTTTTCTTTAGGATGGTAAATCGGTTATAGCAGTAATTCTTTTGTCAAATACTTTCACTTGTATTCCAGCTACATAGGTAATTGAGGTTAATTTCATTTTAAAGATAGATTCCCTCTTTCCGCACTTTAATAGCAGGTTAGAGAATGCACAGGTCTGTTTCACTATGTGCAGCATTCATCATTGAAATGCTTCACCAAGGCAACGACCCGGGATAGCCTTTTAGTCTGAATTACACAAAAGAGTAGAAAGGATCATTTTACCCTTTTTTGCTTCTCCTATGACTGACTTTTGGACACTAGAGCTTCAGAAAATGTATTTGATTGTTATAATCTATGAAAGATCAGCGCTGTGAACATTTTGAAGTGTATTGATCAACTCTGTAGCTTTTATTAGCTAGGTCTTTTCAAAAGCTTCTGCCATTTAGGAGTGACGCTTTACAAGAAAGTCTCCTATCTCTGTTGGCCATGTAGAGAACATTTTTTAAGAGACAGTAGGTAGAGGTCATTTAATATATGATTGATTTTTGGAAAATTGGCCTTAACTTTGATGAAAGTCACTTAAAGTATTTAAGAAATAAAGGAAAATATCTCAAGACTAAAAGAATTTTACTTTTTGAAACAGTGAAATTGTTGCTAAATCTTAACTGGCTTCACTGTTATATTAAGGTGTGTATTAGCAAGATTTCTTCACTCACTCTTCGCCCACAAATAGTTGTTTCAGTAGAAAATTGGTATAATTATCAAGCCATATTTAGCAGCCTACTGACTTATTCCAATGAATATGAATTAAAAGCCTGAGTGAGGACTTGGTCATTAAAGCAGAATAAATGTACTTTGCAGAGCTGATGGAAAACAGATTGCTTAACCACGTCACTTCACGTCTTCACTTGTTGCCTCCGAGGATAGAGGGTTTCTGCATGTATCTGCTCTGTTGTATCCTGTTTGCCGCCTTTTTGTCAATTTCATGACTTCTAAGATAATTTGGCTGATGATGGCACTGCCAATATAATTAAATCGACTGTCACATAATTTTATTTTTTTAAAAAAACTTCAAAATGACAAGGGTGTAAAGCACCCAATGGATACAGAAGGCCCTCGTGGGGTTTTGAGTTGGAGGTGGTAATAGAGCAGCCTTGTCTCCACCTGGAGAGAATAGGAGTGACTCCTCAGAAATGCCGCGGAGTGTGAGGAGAGCTTTGAGTTCAATGTGTGTCCCTGAAGGCTTCAGTTTTGACCTCTGCTATGAGCTGATAGGTTTTAAAAAGGATGTCATGTATGATAATATCCTTCAGCTATTCATAGTATGATAATTTCATAGTCTAATGCATAAGACTGTTGTGGCTAGCTTTGATTATGTGAAACTTTACTGTTAATGAGTTTCATAAGATGAATAAATGATTATCTTATAATAATAGGCATATTCCTTCCTACTGAAACTGAGTTCAAGAGAATGTGAAATGTGAATGGTCAATCTAAACTATAAAGTTTTGTAACAACATATTTGCGTCTTAGTTTTCAAAATACTAAATTTAATAGCTTTATTCATCTATAAAGCTATTTTCTTTATAATTAGTGCTGTATTATTACTAGCCTAAAAATTTCATTGTAAGACTACTCAGGTCATTGTTGCTTATTATATTAAAATAAATTTGAGACTTTTCAAATCAGCCTGTAATCTGCAAGCAAAATGTAGTGGTACTATAAAAGAGACTTCTAAAAAGAGTCACCCAGATGTATTTCCTACAGAAAGTAACAGTAATATATAGACTGAGTGCACTCCTGAGGTTCTTTGGGACAGATTTCCAAATCTCAGGTACTCAGTAGGATTGCTTCATTTACTTTGCCTTTGACTTTTAAGCTGTCAACAAGTATTTACTTCCACATATTTATAAATGCTCACAACATAACTTCATGATATTATTTTAAAGTGAGTACACAGAAAAGAAGGTAGTCTTTTATTCATTCACATATTTATAATTTACAGTGATTATCACATTTTCTGCCATCTATACAATGTGCCTTCAGCCCAAACACCTTCTTTGACATGTTCATGTCACAGGTCTGCTGGCCACATCTTTCCTCAGTTCCAAATGTCTGCAAAATAGTTGTATTTCAATGAATATCTTTAATTTTGTTAGTACCTTAAAATATGTCATTCACCGCCTTCAGAGTGTCATTGTTTTGGAGTTTTTTTAAACCATTTAATTGAGGCTCATACAGCTCTTATAATACATACATCCCTTTTTCAAGCATATTTTTATATTTATTGCCATCATCATTTTCAAAATATTTTCCTTCTACGTGAGCCCTTTATATCAGTTCCTCGTTTTTTTCCCCCTCCTTCCCCCACCCTCCCCATAGGAACCACTGGTCATTAACAAATTATGTTTCCTTATACCAACTGCTGTCTCCCTTCACCCACTTTCCTGTTGTCTACCCCTAGGAAGGGGGTATAGGTCGATCATGGTGGTTGGCTCCCTCTTTGCCCCCCCCCCCCATCTTCCCCTTAACTTCATTAGCCAGTATTTTTGTCATTCTTCCTACGGGGTAAAGGGTCTCCTCTGGGACTTCTTTTCAAATTTTTCTCTTAATCTTTTAGCCTCTCTGGGGCCCTAGGAGATGCGTGCATTTAGGATTTTCCTCACCACTGGGACATTTTAATTCAGCTATCTTCCTTCCTTTTTTCTTTCCTAAAATCTCTTTTGCTTCTTCTTTGGGATTTTAATTAAACCTTATGAGTATCCTCTCACAAGGTTGTTAACATTTTATTCATAGATTGCTAATCGTTTTCTCTGTATTCTTTAGACTATATATATACTTTTATTCATTTATCTTCACATTGACTATACTTTCTTTTATAGTCTTCAGCCTGATAAGCCTATCCAGTGACTTCATTTTTTAATTTCAGAGACTTGTATTTAATTTTTTTAATTAATTTCTCTGATGAGAAGCACTCTATGTCACGCCCATCCTTTCACTGAGTATAAATAGGTCCATAATAAAGTACTCCAAAGTCTTTTGATTCCCCACAAGTAGACTCTCTCTGAATCCAGTCCTGCTGGTGGCCTTTTTCTTACAGAACCAGTTCTCAATCTTTGGGTCACAACCCCTTTGGGAATCAAACGACCCTTTCATGGTGGCTGCCCAATTCATAACAGTAGCAAGATTACAGTTATGAAGTAGAAACAAAAGTAATTTTATGATTGGGTCACCACAACAGGAAGAACTGTATTATAGGGTGTGGCATTATGAAGGTTGACAGCCACTCTTTAAAGTCACATTTTCTACTGCTTCTTATTTTTAGTAATTTTAAAGTTCTATTCTGACTGTTGTGGATGATACCTTATCAAAACTGGATTATTGTATTCCCTTTTGGGTTCTGACCTTTGTTGGACCACATAGTTAGATCGCTTTGACGCTTACCTTATCAAGGATAGTTTCGTTCTGCTAGGGCATGTCTATGTTTGGATTATTGTTAGCTCTGCAGCATAATCCTTTCTCCTGAGGGTTTTTTTTGGAGCCTTGACTGAATGCCTGAGTTGCTCAGGATGGTCTTTACTCTGACTGGGCTGATGTCAACACTATCCAACACTGGTATCTGCCCAGCTCTTAACAAGAGTTATTCTATCTGTGGCCTGTACATGTGTGCCACACACACACAGGACAGCCCTCAGGTGAGGGCCACACAGATTTCTACAACTCTTTCCCCATGGATGTCCTCAATTATCAGAGAGTTTAGTATCCCCAAATTCCAGTTTATTCCTCCTGAGCTCGCTAAGTCCATCATGCTCTGCTTGCACAGAGTGCCCCCACCCCACCCACAATGGAAAGCGCTGCCAAACAGAAAACCATGGCCCTTGCCACGTTTCTTACCTCTCACAGATTATGTTCTGTATTGGGTTGTGGTTAGTGCCTTCAAATAGTTTCTTCATACCTCCATGGAAGTAGGGCAAGTTCACGACCAGTTAGCCCACCTGACTGGGAACTGAAGTCTTGGCTTTCATTTTAATGAAGTTCATCATGGCCAACATTGATACCAACCAACTAAACCATAAATTAGGAGCAGTATTTCCCAGGGAATTTTCAGATAGAAACCTAAGTCATGGTTGGAATTGGTGCCCACCAAACCTATGTGCCCATCCACAAATGTGCCCAACAAGATTTGCCCAAGGTTTGGTCTGGCCCTCATGGCACCCAAGGATGTCAGAAGATCTTCCCCATCACTATGCCATTCAAGCAGTCACAAATGGATGTTTGTCAGCCTTTTGAGTTGAGAAAGGGCAAAACCACACTCATAGGTCCAGTTAACTCTAGCATGGAATTACCTATTTAAGGTTTAGTTCAGGGTTCATCAGACATGGCTATCAAGATTTCAGTATTTTTAAAAAAGCTATTTATTCCCAAGACTGCCCCTGTTTAGAGTGGCCCATTTCTCCTAAATGATAAGTGTTAACAAAACACCTGTATCATCATTTAGCAGTTAAAAATATTAATAAACATTACATTCTATCATTGCAACCAACCTGTGAAGTAGTTTCAATTTTATAGATGAAACCGAAGTTCCAATTAATTAGCTCATCTCCAAAATCACTTATAATAGACAAACCTAAAACTTAAAACCAGTTATCTAAAATTACACAGTGTGGGCTTTTTTCTGGTACTTTGCAAAGAATGGCTGTAAGAGCAGGTTGATAGTTGAGGCAGAAAGAACATAAATGGTCGCTTAAGATGGAACGGGTGGATAGATTTGGTTTATATTAAATTTTGTTGAATGAATAGGTAAAGCTTGATGATAGATTCTATAAAAGGATAAGATAGCGTAATCAAATAAAACTCTAGTGTGTTTTTAGGTACTTTGTGGCTTCCTGTGGGAATAGTTTGCCACCTGCCTTTTCTGATTCTAGTACACTTCCTACTCTTCCACCAGAATTAGCTTCCCAAAGAATTGCAGCCTGGAGCTGAGCCCCAGTGGCATAAGTGGTTGAGTGTGGGACTGCGGCCTGTGGGCTTGGCCGTTCAAATCCAGCGGCGGCTCTCAGAAACAGCGCTGGGTAGCTCCCACGACCACCAGAGGGCAGTGATGCAAAAAAGAAAGAAAGAAATGCAGCCTGTTTAATACTTCCTCTCAAAACACCCATTAACTTTCTATTCTTTGTATATCTGACAATTTATAAACAAGCTGGGTTTCATGAGCCATCACTACTGAATAACTAAGCCAGGCTTCCTTCTCTCTAGAGCTTATGCCATTTAAGAGTTTCTATTCCATTTGACAACTGTCAAAGTAAACAAGGCCATACATGGAAAGCTCTTGGTGACATGTGCTTGATGTAACACTTGTTGTTGTGGATGTTGGGTGCTGAAGAATTTGTTCCAGATCACAATGACACTAAGTACAACAAACAAAACACCGCCCAGCCCTAGACTTTCCCCCAAACCATCACTGTGCTCAAGCTCAGTTTTGCAGCCCCTGTGTGAACTCATCCGTGAACATCTTCCTTTTTTGTGCTGACCCTCTTACTTTACTAAGCATGCGATCCTACTCCAGGGACTAATCTCTTCTGCTAGCAGGGCCAAGGTAGATGAGATAGTCTCCCCAGGCTCACTTCGAAGGGGCCATCTGTATATAGTTCTTACAAGGCAAATCGGCAGTGATTTACTCTGGCAATCTGTGGAATATTCAGTCTTCTTTGCGAACACCACAAGATGAAGGCATCTGTTCTTCTTTGGTTTTTCTTAACTCATTGTCCAGCTTCCCTGTGCATTGGAGGCAGCTGATAATGCCCTCCACAGTGTTGCCTACACTGTTAACTTCATCCTTTGGTCAAAGACTTACATGTTTGTTGATTTGGGGAATAAACGGGGCTTCCTACCAGATAAACATCAATTCACATTTAACAAGGGTTCCAAATAGTGGGGTAATCTAATGGCATCAGAAAACTTTTGAGCTACAATGTGACCTAAACAGAGCAGACTGCAAGAGTATTTCCATAAGATGACTCTTGATCCAAGAAATGGAAGAGCATGATGATTGATGACCCAGACTTTGAAGCCAACTGCTAGAATTCAAATCTTGCTCTGCATGCATTAGTCCTGATTCTCTAAAAACGTATTTCACCTCACCTTCTAAGTCGATAAGGTTGTTGTAAGGATGAGTGAATAATATGCATGAGGCTCCTCGGAGCCCTGCTCAAGGTGGCTACATGTGGGGCTGCTAACTGTAAGGCCAGTAGTGCAAACTCCCAGCTCCTCCTCCGGAGGAAGGAGCAGCTTTCTGCTCAGGCTTGGAACCTCCAGGGGCAGTTCCATTCTGTCCTGTGGGGTTTCTATACGTCAGAAATGACTGGGTGGCAGTGAGCTCGTGTTTGTTTGTTTGTTTGTTGGCAGAATAATAATCTAGATTTATACTAAAATTCTATCCCCTCATAGATAGATACTTACAGTCATATGGAGAGACAGGCCTTGTGAGAAAGAAAAGTCAACTCGGAATTTCTCTAGTAAGATTATTGGTAAAAATGTATATTTTTATTTTATTATTTTATATGTCGCATAATAAGGAACACTGGTGGGGGGTTACATGTAGGACTGCCAAGTATACGATTGGTGGTTCAAATCCACAAGCCATTCCAAGGGAGAAAGATGGGGCGTTCTGCTCTGTCCCATGGGGTCGCGATGAATCAGAATCAACTTGACAGTGAATTTTTGTTACATAATGAAGAGCAGCCATACGTGATGTGCTTTTCAAAAGTCATGGCGCTCACAAATTTGAGATTTCTAGTCCGATGCCAGCTCTATTTCTACCATCCCTCTTTCTGTCTCTTGAAGTATGACATCTCACTTAGCCAAATTACATTTGTTTACCTGTGCCTTGCACCTGCAGATCCCCTACTTAGATGGAAAGGCATATAAATAGAAACAGGAGGAGGCAAACCAGAGTAGCATAGTTCCTCATACTAAGAATTTCCTTTGTTCCTATGAATCTCTCTCTGTGCATCATCATTCCTGTAAGATCATAAGCATCTGGGACTTTACATATGTTCAATGGGGGAGGGGGACATATAAGTTTATATATAGGATATTTATAGCTTCCAATGTTTGTCTCCCCTAAATGTTTTTCTATAACACACATCTGTTGAGTGGTCAATTAGCACCTGGGGCCTTCCTTTTGGAAACCGTGCTTTCCTTGTACAGGGAGTTTGCCTGGCGAGATCCCGAGTTACCTGAAGTCATCCACATGCTGCAGCACCAGTTCCCGTCGGTGCAGGCGAACGCCGCGGCCTACCTGCAGCACCTGTGCTTCGGGGACAACAAAGTGAAGATGGAGGTACAGGACCTCAAGCCTGGATGACTTGGGAAACAGCCCTTCCCCACGTAGCTATCGCGAGCTTAAATAATGCCAGGGGCAAGGCAGAGGCCATTAGAAAGATGTTTTGATACCAGATACTCTGTGATTTCTTTGCAATATAGCTCAGGAAAATATATATAATATATTTTACATATATAATATATATTAGCATTTTCAAAACATATAGCCCTTGTATTGGCTTCTGTATAAATCATCACACTCAAGTCTATGTAAGCTGCATTTGAAGAGGGCTTTCGAAAAAATCTGTGAGTTACAAATTATAGTATACCTTGAACCAGTGAGCGCCCTCCTCCCCTCCCCTCCCTGTGTTTTGTCAACATCAGGTCAAGATTGGTGCACACACAGTTGAGTAAAGTAACAGGATTTACAGCCATACTTATATGAAGCATAGAAGAATATTTTCTTTCAGATTTTAACATTCTGGAACATTAATAAAAACATTAGTTATTAACTAATGGTTTATAACCTAAAGATTCTTTCTTTTAAACATTAGACATATTCCTCCCTGCAGTGTCATATTAAAATGAAGTGGTTTTTGTTAACTCCATATGGAAAATATCATACCAGTAAAGGTAGATGTGATAAATAAAGCCCAGATATATTCAATAATGCACAAGAACTGACAGGTGGCAGAAGATTTAGACAGCCAGTTCTAGAATGAAATCGCCCCGGTCCACAGTCCTTTCCTGCATTGCCTCTGGCACTGCACTCCTGACATAAGAACAGAGGCTGCTCCCTGCACATGGACACTGATCCACTTCAGTGTCTCAAGTTTAAGCCATAAACCCAGGAAATAAGAATCATCGTGGAGAGTTTTCTCAAACTAATAAAGTTTGTGTTATTTGAAAATTTTAAAAATAACCTTTTCAAATATTACACAGGTCTTCATTTCCCCATAATCACCTTTTGTTTGCTCCGTTGTGAATCACATGACACTGAGGCCTGGAACCTGATGTTTTTCATTATAGGTGTGTAGGTTAGGGGGAATCAAGCATCTGGTTGACCTTCTGGACCACAGAGTGTTGGAAGTTCAGAAGAATGCTTGTGGTGCTCTCCGAAACCTTGTTTTTGGCAAGTCTACAGATGAAAATAAAATAGCAATGAAGAATGTTGGTGGGATACCTGCTTTGTTGCGACTGTTGAGAAAATCTATTGATGCAGAAGTCAGGGAGCTTGTTACAGGTAAGTACAGATGGCAATCTTCTGAAGCAACTGTTTGAAACCATCTAGAATATAACCCTTACCTAGTGGCATTATCTGCCAGTGGTAGATTATAGATGCCATAAACTATATATTTTAACTTTATCACACATATAACTGATAAAGCCTGAGTATATAGTCACCTCTGGCAGTATCCTGTTCTTAGAGGGCTGAATAAATTGCCTTGTATTATGTATTTCATAGTAAGCCAACTTGTTTTAGATAGACTGGCTCTTCTTTATTGTGAAGGTATAATGTGCTCAATGAGTTTGCTGTCTTCCATTTCTGTTCCCCCAGTACCTAGGTGCCTGTTTGTATTCCCAGACAATGTAATGCCCTAGGCCCTGACATAACAAAGATGAGTAAGCCCCAGGTCCTGTCCTCAAGAAGTACTGAGGCTAAGTAGGAGCACAAGTTTTTGGTGAATCTTAATGGCAGGTACTAGGACTCAGCAGAGGTGGCAGTGGGGGTCCAGAGGATAGATAGGGAGGTCCCCTGATCCACTCAGTGGAACCTAGGCTGTCCTAAAGGATCAGGAGCTATTGGTGGTCAAGTAAGCAGGGACAAATTTCCAGTCCCGAGTGGAGGTTCCAGACAAGCATGTCATGTGGTGTAGGAACTACACGGAGCACTGCTGTGGCCGAAAACATAGGAGGGAGATGCGGGAACTGACATGTACCCCACGGGCAATGGGGTGTCATTGTAGGGCATGACATGGCCATTATGGACTTTCACACGCATTCTTGCAACAGATAGCGAGTTAGAGGATGGATTTGAAGGTGGCAAGCCTAGTATCTGAGAGGTCTGTGAGGAAGCCTTTAGTCTGGAGAAAGCACCTGGCAAGGCAAGGTTCTTCTGGTTAAAAGGGAATACATTAGAGAAACAGTGTGATGGTCCGGAGTGAGAGAGCTAAGGAGGACGCGATGAATATCATAATGCCAGCTGGGCTCTAATTGAGGATGAGATGAATGAACGATTCTATAGCAGGATGAACTGATGAGAGCATTGTTTGTCATGGAGAAGTGGGAGCAGAAGGGATTTAGATATTATTAGGCGAAGAATGGTTAAATAAACTTCAGCGCATTCTATACAGTGAAACCACTTAATATGTATGGAATAGAGAGAGGAAGATGTGAAAAGTCTGGTGCATTAGAGCTAAATGCAGCGACATAGAATAATCTCTAAAAACAGTTGCAAAATAATCAGTGCAGCATAGTACCACTTGTTTCAAGTTAATAAATAAGCATATAGAGACTGTAAATTATTTTGGGTATAGGCCCCTGCAGTAAAAGTAGAATGGTACATTAGAATGGTACAAAACAGATTCAGGGTAGTGCTTATCTCAGGGCCAAAGCAAAGGAAAGGGGTGAATGGGAGCTCAACCTACCTCTATTGCTTTAAAGAAAAATTTGAAACCAGGCAAAATTTAATAATTGAACAGGTTAACTGGTGGATGTCTACGTGGTTTTGCTTTAATTTTTTTGTGCCTGAAATGTTTTACTACAAGATATTTAAACAGCACTTCTGTAAAATTAATCCCATTCCCCAGCGTCTTCCCTTAAGAAACCAGAGCTGTTGGTTCTGGCAGATACAACTGGGAGGGTAGCAAGCTATTGTGAATCTAATATTTAAGAGGAAATCATCTTTCTCATAAGATATTACAAAATAACAGCCTTGATATAATCCTGTATGCCAAATGCAGTATGAAATGTAAGTAATAAGAATAGAGTAGACTTTACAAATAACGTCAAGCCCTGAAATAGATTGCCTTAAGGTATTTTGAAAATCAATGTCCTAACACTTTTAAATTGCACCCAAGTTAAAACTTCGTCATGTTGATTTATTAGTATATATGCCTTCTTTCTAAAAAGGTTTCAAAATATTGCATCCCCTTACATCAAAACACAAATCATTTAAACATGTTTGCAAGTATGTATGTGTATGGATGGATGGATTAATTACAATAAAATTGAAATGAGCTCTAATACAATGAAGAGAAGGATGAAAAATGTCCATCCTGTCCAGTTTCAAACCATGTTTTCTTGGACACCTCTTTTCCTTTCACTTTAAGCTTGATGAGTCATTTCCTACTAACTTTCACATATTAACACAACGGTTCAGCCAACAAAGCTGTGGAATTCAGTCAGTGATTTACCACCACCCCCACCCCCACCGGGAGTGGCAATCTACTCAAGTCCGCTTCTCTTTGAATCAACTGGCCAGATTTATCATGAGTTGATCCCTATCTTTTGAGTAATATGTAGGTTTTTTCCCTCTCTTCTTCTCAAGGTAAGGATGCATGTATTCTGGATTTTTCCCTGGAAGAAACTGGCCATTTGGTTTGTTTTGGTGATTTTGAGGGGGATGGTTCCCCCTAAGATAAGCTAAGAAATTTCTAAAATGTATTAACAGAAAAGAAATGTTCATAGACATTTGGCAATTTTACTTTCATTCCCTACTACAACTGAAATCCTAGTAGGCCCAGACTTCACTAGGAAAGGTTCTTCTGCATTCATTTACCTGGGGGTTTGCCCAAGTGTATGTGCTAATTTAGTTAATTTATCACTGTTGCTAGTGCTGAGAACACTATATTTTAGGGCTTTAAAGGGAGTGTTTCCTACTTCAAAAAGAGCAAATTCCCCAAATAGATGTTTTCTTTCAGCATGGAAAGCTAGCCACAACCTCTGATCTGTGTGTTTAAGCCTCTACTAGCAGCTTGCAGGTTATGAAAGTTTGTTTGGCCCTACTTATATAGTAAGGGAAAGTAAAACTTGCTTTGTAACTAAGTATTTTGACTCCTGGTGATTGGAGTAAAAATTAGTTAGGTGGATTGATTATTTATGAAATACTCTTTTCAGAAGTTGTGTTTGCTTGCTTTGGATGGGTATGGTCACTTACCTTCTGTGAGAGAGATGGCTCGGAGGGCTGTCCATGTGAATGTCCACATGTGAAAGTGTGTGTTGGCCTGTGTTCGATTAGTATGTTAGCATCATGTAGCTAGTATGGAACTACCACATCGTACTAGAACTCTAGCCGGGTCACTGTATCTGTGGGTTGTATGTATATATGCATTTACTCGCCAAGATGTAGGGACTCTCAGACTCAACTCACTGCCATCCAGTCAGTGCCGACCCATAGCGGTTCCCTGTGGGTTTCCAAGACTGCAATGTTTACAGGAGTAGAAAGCCCAGTCTTTTCTCTGCGGAGCTGCTGCTAGTTTCAAACTACAGACCATGCGGATCATAGCCCAAGTAACCACTACTCTCACTGCTCTACCAGAGCTCTTAGAACGTGGAGAAACCCCAAAAGTGGGTATTAAAATGTTCTCGGTCCAAAAGTTTCATGATACTGGTGTTCATAATATTTTAAGAATGAATGATCTCCAATATAAAGAATGAAAATACCCAGAGAACCTTGAGCTATTCTTTGGTTAACCTTTCCTCCTGTTAGATTTGAAAACGGACTTTTACTTGATAGTTTCTCAGGCTTAGAAGAGACCTCAACGCTCATTTTTAAGTAATCAGCTACTTAAATATTGAATTGTTGCACAAGTTAGTCCCGTCAAATGTTTGAACCCAGAGAAAAAGGGACTTCAATGCTTCATGGGATTGAGACTTAGCAGCAGGGTATTCCAGAAACAACAAGATGGCAGTTGTTCAACCCTAGGTCTACCTTCCTGAACCCCCGGCTAGCCTGGAAAGCCTGCTCAGGCCCACTGTCCATACTGAAGCTCAAGACAGCAGAGTATTCTATCACCTCATCAACCATTTTCCTCTACCACCTCCCCATCTCTGAGAAGCCTATTGAAAACATGGAGCCTTCCAAACTTCAGATCTCTATCAGTAAACCAACCACAAAAGCCATGGACTTCACCAAGCTTGCACAATGCATGTCATTTGAAGGTTTATCCCAGAGGTCTTAAGTGAAGATCATGGTCAACTTAAGATCATGAAATCTTAAAACACCTGCACTTCACAGACTGTTCACTTAGCAAGACAATTCCAAAGACGAGGTCAGTATACAGAAACAGTGTTATGTGAAAGTGGAGGGTAATCAGACCACAAAGTGGAAGATTAGCACAAAATTAAATAAATGCCAGGTGGCATCATTTCCTAACTGTCGAGCCACTGAGAATCATGGCCACGCCAGCTTGACACTTCACCGTAACCGGCACAGCCACCGTTACTCTCACTTTGTACCTCAGCGTTTGTTACTGCCAGGAATGGATCATAAATGCGCACAACAGTCGAATAGCAGCGCTTTAGCTATTGTCAGAAATGCAAAATGTTGGATAATAAAATAGTCAATAAGTGAAGAGTAGGGGTATTGTGCTCAAAATATTATGTAACTTAAATTACTGATTCTTGAAACTGGATATTCTATTAGTCTTCATATTATGTAATTCAACCCAGTTATTAATCCAGATTCTTTATTTTCTACTCTCTTTGTTTCAATTTGACAAATTTTACAGTACATGGCTGAAGAAATTTTAGCTCTTCGTTTTAGAGAAGATGCCTCCCCTTTGCTTTAAGTGCTGTAACTGCTCAGGGTCCGCAATGGTCACATCTTTATTTTCAGCAGAAAAAAACAAAAGCTTTTGCCAAGTGCATATTCCCGAGACAGTGTGGCTGTCGCTGTTAATTAAAATAGCCCTCCAGTAAGTAACATAATTCTTGTGTTTTCTTCATTGTGCTGAACATTTTCCAGGTTGAAACCTGATGAGCTTCTCTTTTGGTAAAAGCTGATAAAGTTGGGTCCTTCGGTTTTGTTATGTTCATTCCCAAAGTACTTTTTGCTTTTATTGTGATTAAACTTAGAAGTTGTAGAAAGTACAGTTGTTCCCAAATTGGGTTATAGTATAAAAAAATTGTGAGGCCACACACCATGGGTGAAAGTCAGAATATCTTGAAACCAAAAAATTATGTTGAACTCATTTGCTCACGATCATTAAATAGTGTTTCTAAGCTGGAAACTATGAGGTTCATGTGACTGAGCATCCTGAAAACATCATTCTTTTAAATTATAGAGATTGGAATTAGTACCAAGAATTACGAGGCCCACCTTCTCCTGCTCCAGGTGTCACCAAACCATTGTCTTCTCTTGCCTCCTATTATCACTGGTGTGAAATATCAAAAAGTAGCCTTTGTTCTCTAGCAATAGACTCTTCAAATGACTACAATATTCACATTTCTTTCAGTTTAGCAAGTGGTTATTCACCCATATGGTGAAGTTAAATATTTCCACACAGTTTATTTTGTGTGCCAGCAGTGGATTCCAGAATCCTATGCAGAAAATGAAATCATGCATATTCCCTGCCTAGACTAGTTCCATATTTCCAATTAGACCACAAATTACTGAGAAAATGGTAGTTACATGCTACGGAAGGTAGGTGGGGCCAGGACAAAGTTTAGCAAACCAACAGAACCTTCTGGCAAAAATCAGTGTTACAGATTATGACCGGCAGAAGGTTGGTGAGCTTACATTTAGCCTATTGGGCTCCATGTGCCATCACAAGATGAAACGCTCCATCCAACATGTCCCTCCTGCCGAACTAATGTGCCTCACAGACAGACTTTTATGGGCCTCTTATAGCCCACTGGGCCTATCGGGAGCAGCATGAAGAAGCTCACTGCCGTCAAGTCGGTACCGGCTCAAGCAACCCTTACAGGGCAGGGGAGAGCAGCCCCTGGGCGCTTCTGAGACTGACGGTTTATGGGAGTAGAAAACCCCATCTTCCTCCCTGATTTTGGATGGCCCGCCTTGCAGATTGAAATCAAGCGTGTAACCACTGCACCACCGGGGCTCCCTGTGGCAGGAACATTTTTCAGAAATCTAGCAGCTATTCACCTGGTTCCCAGCCCATTCCTTGATGAGTCTTCTCACCTGGTGCACTTTACGAAGCATTGACATCAGGTAGCCTTTTTTCACTCTGGCTTTCTCTTTCATTTGACTGAACATTTCAGACTATAAAAATTACATTGAAAACTAAAATGTCCCCCCCTTTGGGAAAATAAAGTGTAATTGGTTAATAAATAGAAGGCTTCTTTTAAATGAAGCAATTGTTAATTGACAGTCCTGAACTTTGGTCTGGAAGGGGCCTAAGGAAATCTTATATTCTGCCCCTCTTGTAGAGTCCGGAACTAGCCGTCGGCATGCCGACTGGGTGAGTGTAGAGGTCAGTGTCCCTCAGCCACTAGGGGATGTTAGACAGGGGCAGCGCCTGGGGTGCACACGCCCATTTTCAAATGCTCCTTCCCTGTGTCATAGTAAGTACCCCAGGAGAGGTCAAGGGGAACCCTGCAATATGCAGGAAGCATAGAGATTGTAAATGAACCCATCTTGCTCTTTGAGGTGCTCACTTCTAAATGCCAAGCAAATCAAGGCAGGTGAGTTGGGAGACTGAAGAGGCCACACATAGAGAACTGCATCACCTTTCATGGGAATACTATGAAGAAGGAGGCCAGCTGACCTCAGGAGAAGATGCCCAGGTGACCCCACGCAGGCCCTGCAAACACTGCAGTGCTTGCTTCTGGTTGATTGTCCGCAGCTTGTGAGGCAGAACATTTTTGCCTTCAAGCTTCTGCTGGTAGCAGACAAGTAGGTTACAAATGGTTTAGGGAATGCCTGGAAGCTGTAAAAGCCAGCCATGAATATGTAACTTCAGTGACTTTTTCTCAGGTAAATCTGCATAGTAGTGTAAATGGCTTAATTCTGTCAGAGGCTGGAGTCAACTGAATAACAATGTTCACTGGCCTGCTGCCCTCTGACCCTGTTGATGGTGATTTGATCAGCATTCTCAGAGGAAGAGTACAGTTTGCCAAACCTTTTTCAGACACTTCTCTTGAGGAAAATAACCAGTGTTTATGCGCTTTACAGCGATTCCCGGCCAGCACTTGTGAATTTGCAAGCTTATTTATTTCCTGTGGAAATACCTTTCCAGGGAATGTAGGACTCTGTGGCTAATTATGTCATTAATCCTCGCCACAGATCTTCCAAGTTTGAGAATAACCTAGAATAAAGAAAAATATACTGAACTGCAAATGTGGTTCTGTAATGGCTCTCTAGCAGTTGAGAGATCTTTCCCTGAAATGTCTGATCTGCCCTCTTTGTTCCTGGAAAGAAATCACAGAAAAGCCGCCTCACCCGCAGACTCTCTAAAGACCCTGAAGATCTAGCAGTCCACTGTCTTTCTGCCAGGGCTCGAGTTCAACAGCTGGAGGGAAGCCCCTTCTAATCATCTCTGGGCCTGCCCGTCCTCCCCGCCCCCTACGGCACAACTTGCTGACCACGGTAGCTTCAGCACCCGCTGAGAGCAGACATGGTAGCCACCAGCACTGTCTGGGCGAGCAGCTTGTGGAGCAAACAAGTCACCCAGAGGCACCTGGAATCCAGAAGGTCAGAGCTGCAGAAACTCTAGGGAGCAGTTCTGCTTTGCACAGGGAAGGCTGCCCTGCATCAGAACCAGTTCAACCACCAAGCCAGTAATTGGCAGGAGGGGCCGCCGGGAGGTGACAGCCCCTGCCATCTTGACTTCTTCCCCCAGCGTCAGGGCAGGAGCAGAAAGCCAGGCCAGGCAGCCCAGGGCCGCTGCACTGGAGGCTCTGTGACATCTCAGGAGCCAGTGCTGCGATGGTGGCATGTTCGGACCCTCTGGACTGACTGTGCACTGCCACGGTGTCTTCCTCAGAGTTCCTCCAGAGAACAGCCTCTCTGTAACTGAAGGCAGCACTTTTCTCCTCCCTGAGAATTGCTGTCCCGCTTTTGCAGTTCCACTTAAGGTTTATTTTAGGTTCGTAGCATTCCAGTCCTGGTGGGAATCACGAAGCAGGCATTTTTGATTACACTACTCTCTACCATCTATGTCGCTTGATTTCCTGCTTCCTGTGAATGCCATTCCCCCACCCCCAGGTAGATGCCAAACGGCTGGTTCCACTTCTGTGCTACCTTGGCTGGCATCAGACTCTAAATTCGCCTCAGAACTACTCCCTGTCTCTTTGCTGTCCTAGGCTGCGCAGTCCTTCAGGCCCTCATCACTTCCTTTCTGAGCTCCTGAGCAGGTCCAGCAAATGGCCCACTGCCCCTGCGATCAGACCTGTCCCTGCATCTCTAGCTTCCTCCCTTCCAGCCTCCCCGCTCCTGCCCTGCTTTTAGAGCTACCGTGCATCTGAAGGACTGTCTCCCCTCCAGCCTGTTTCTCCGTAGTCCTGGCTCGTCACCCTCCAGCTCCACGGCAGGGCTCTCCAATCACAAGAAATTAACAGGCTTTAAAGCATGCGTAAGGGTAGCCTGGGCTGGTGGAGTGAGTGGGGCCTTTTGAACTTGTTAGATTTCAGCTCTGTGACCCCAGGCACATTATTTCTCATAAGTCTCCATACTGTCAGACACAGCACCTGCTCGTCGTTGTTACTGTGAGGTGTGTGTAGAGTACCCAGCACACGAGACACGTGCGTCAGGGGCATCGCTCGACCTACTCTCTGTCACAGCAAAAGCCTCCTGGAGCAAAGCTCTCGTGTACCGGCCTTCCTCAGGATCTGGCATAAACAGCAAGTGTCTGCACCAGTGTTGTCCAACAGAAATAGGATGTGATCTGTGTACGTGATTCTAAAATTTCTAGTACCCATATTTAAAAAAAAGGAAAGTGAAACTACTTGTATTATTTAAATGAGTATATAAACCATTTTCCCTTGCAATCACCATGAAAATTATCTCCAAAAATTATCTGAATTTTTTTACCTGCATCTTTGTAAACCAGTGTATATTTTATACTTATAGCACATCTCAGTTTGACTGAGCCACATGTGACTGTGCAAGCTGTGTATATGTGGTGTGTATTCAGATGGCATGAGGTGACAGGGGCAGGCAAGTGACCATTTTGTGGCGGAGAAGTTTAGCCCTAGCACTGCCACCCCCCCCCCAAAAAAAAAAAACTACAGAGATTCCTTTCTTTTCTTTTCTTAAATCTCCACTTGGGGTAAGGGCAGAACCTTAGGACGTCAAAGAAAAGAAACGGAAATACACGTTGACTAGGCAGTAAGAATGATGGTAAATTCGAAGCAAATGCAAGACCTGATGTCCACTGTCCTTCTCTACTCTCAACAAATTGTGGCTTTTCAAGATGCACACATTTGGCTTCTATATGTAATATACAGATTTTTCATGTTTCTTTTGACATTATGTTAGTCTGGGTAGACTGGACACACAAATTCAGAGACATACCTATGTATGTAAGAAGGAGGTTTACATACAAGAGCAAGTGAATGTTCAGAAAACATCACAGCCCAGTCCAGATCAAATCTGCAAATCCAATATTAGCCCATATGTCCAGTATCAGTCTGTAAAGTTCTCTTCAGATTCAAGAAACACATGCATTGAAGCCGAATGCAGGTCATCACAGATCAGTGGGTAGAAAGTTTTTGGATCCAGTGGCATTGTAAGCATCTCAGCACTGGCAGGGGTTTCCATGTGGCTTCTCCAGTTCCCAGGGCTTCATCAGAGTAGGTCCATGTGGCTTCTCAGGGATGTCTCACAGAAAGTGAGCAGAGAGAGAGCCTCTCTTGCCTCCAATGAGGAAATACTGCTGGATTTCCCAGAATTCTCAGGAGAAGACCAGGCCCACACAGAGGCCTCATTGCTTATGATCCGATTGACAGACTAGACTCCACTCCTACATTCTTAATCCTCAAATTGATAAATGATTATATAAGTACCACAGACATCAAAATATTTTGACCCAAAATATGCTATACTGTCTTCTGGAGAACACATGCATGGTGGATATACATGATGCCAGTGTGTTCCAGCAACCCATCAATGGAGAAGTGCCAGGGAGGGATCAGCACCTATACCCAGCAGAGCTGGAATGTAGTCATGACAACTGACGCCTCCTGGTGCTTGTTCTGTACCAGGAACTCATTGTCTATTGTTTTGCTCAGTACCCTTCACTCCCCTAAAGCTCAGGTCCTTCCAGTTTTCCTGCAGATTTCTTCTGAGCGAGCATGCCTGAGACAAAAGCATCGCGGCCAGGCACAGAGCATCAAAGGAACTGTAGGGGCGTGCTCTTTGGGGGTGGGGGGGGTGGTTGGCATTTGTGGTATACTGGTACTTTACGGCTATCAGTTTCCCCTTTTGTATTATCCACAAGCACTTGTTTCTTGAAAATGAGGGAAATACAGCATAAATTGAAAGCTATATAAACGTGAAAGAAAGGCAATTGTGTGCTTATGCTGTGTCTGCTGCCATGGAAATCACATTTTCCAAATGTTATCTGCTTAGTTGCTATTATTTAATTAATCAGGAAAATCAGCTTCTAATTTGACTATAAAATTAACAGTTGGCCATTACAATAGCTATAAAGCCAGCTTTACAAAGTGAGCTCTTTCAGAATTCTGCAGTTAGGATTTATGTGAAATGGTATTTTAATTACTTTATTCATTCTTTGTAGTGAAAATGAACTTTCATCTCTCATGGCAGTATTTCATTGTAACTATTGGTTACTTATAATTATATGTACATTTTTCTGTGGCAGAGAATAAGCAATACTTGATTTAGTAATATGCATGAAATTTCCTAATACTTCCTAACTTAGTTTATATTTATATATGTGTGTGTGTGTTCTTGATTCTCACAACGAAAAACTAATTGCTTTAAGTTAAATAAATTTCAAATTTCCTAAACCAAATTTGGTTTATTTTTAACTTTTCTCTCTAGGAACCAGGAGATAATGGAGTGTGCCGCTAAATATTTTCGAAGCATATTTTGCATTGTGCTGTCAGAGGGGGAGGGTTATCGTGTTGAGGGAGGATGCTAATCCTTAAGCTCTCCATTTGCTCATCAGTCTTGCTTCATCTGGGAGTTGGTTTCTTTTCTATTCATTACTTACTGCCCTAGGAACATTCTTCCTGGACCATTAGCCGAAGCCCAGGACAGAACAAGTAGAGAGAACATTGCTTTGTGACTGATTTAGCAAGGTGGACAGCATGCAGGTATTATTAGCTGGTCTTAAGAATGATGCTTTTTACTTTTAGCAGAAAAGCCATATTAATCAGCCCTGAATCTAAGGCTTTTTAATTCAATCAAACCTTTTTATTCAGTATTGGTTGATCAGAAGTGCTCATTTTGCCTTTATTACCTTGTTTTAAAAATGTGGGGAAGAAAAAATCAGTAATTTGAGATTTGCTTTGCTGTTCCAAATAGTTAATTAAATAAATACCAATTGCTGTGATACTTTCTGTTACACAGGAAAGTGTAGGATTAGCAGGGTAACACGAAACACAGCACGAAAGATGACACAGCTACCCTTTGAAGGCTATATCTCTGACCAAAATAAAATCATTCCCTTTCTTCTGGTCAAGAATTACTGAACATTTTTTAGAGTTGCAGAAAAGAAAGCCTAAACTTCTGCAGTAGACTGGTTGTTGGATCAATAAGCCATCCCCCTGGACCGAAAGATAGCATAGTCAGCTTGTCTACTGAGAGCTATATATTTTTAAACGGTATTACATTTTATAATTTTGCAACGTTGATTCTTTCTATTTTGCAGTTTGGGAGTTGAACTGTTTGGTGTATTAGTGAAATGGTTCATTCTAGGTTCTGTGAGGTAGAGAGGCAAAGAGGACCTCTTCAATCCCCAGAGCTGAACTAATGTTACAGGTGGTGGTATGAGCTTCTCCCTTCTGTTCTCAGGGCGAAGAACAGACAAGTGTGTTGACCCAGTTTCTTTCTTAGGTCTTCTAAGTCTTCCAACTATCTCTTCTACGTACAGTTCTTAAGTCACTTCTGAATACCCAGTTTTCAGAAAAGGCTCAATTATCACTTAAGAGTTAGGTCTTCCAGGTAAAAATAAAAGCAAGGACAGGAATTAAATACAGGACTTATTAGCAAAAAATAAATAAATAAAGTTGAGCACCTGCTGTGTGTCCTACATGTGTGTAATACATATAATGTCCTGGATGAGGGTGAGAGCATTTGTACTTGTATATATTTGCCTAATGATAGAAATAATGCGAGAGGTTATATGATAGAATTTTGTAAAACCCTCAACTTAGTTGTGGCAAATAGTTTTGTTTTTTTTCAACAACATGGACAGTAACTACACATATGGGCCTCAACAAATGGAATACACAGGAATCAAATCATGTCTGTATTTTTGTAAAGAGATGATGGAGAAACTCAGTAACATCACTTAGAACAAGGCTTGTGGCTGATGGTGGAACAGACCATCAATTGCTCACATGCACATTTAAGTTTAAGAGTAAGAAAATTAAAACAAGTCCATGAGAGTAACTTTGCGTCTATCTCACATGAATTTAGAGACCATCTCCAGGATGGATCGAACACATCGAACACTAATGACTGACAACCAGATAAAACATAGGATGGCATCAAGGACGAAAACCAAAATGGATATCAGAAAAGATGCTGAGACTTGTTCTTGACAGCAGAATAGCTAGAATGAAATGTACAAAATTAAATATTGCCATGAATTGTATAAAGACCTGGAGATAGGAACCTAAAAAGAAAGAACACACTCCACATTTCTCAAGCTGAAAGAACTGAAGAAAAAAATCATCCTAAGTTGAAATAGTGAAGGGGACTATATCGGCAAGATATTGAGAAAATGGAAGGAATACAGTCATTGCCCTAGAAAGAGCTGGTCGAAGTCAATTTGTTCAAGAACTGATCATACTGAAAGCAGAGAATACCAGGAAAAGATTTGCTTGTGTGTCATAATACAAAGATAGTTGACTGTGTGAAACCTTACAAGTTGTGTAAAACATGGCAAAGAAAACATATTGCTGCACACTTCATTATATTCATCGGGGTCCTATACTTAAACCAAGTTATAAGCACTCATTTTAACAGAACAAAGAAGGGTGTGTGGTTTAAAATTGAGAAAGATGTACATCAAGGCTGTATCTTTCACCAAAACGATATGGTATGTAAGCTGATAATATAATCCAAGCTGGAGTATATGAAGAATAATGTGATAGCAAGTTTAGAGGAAGACTTATTGACAACCAGTAATATGCAAATAACACAGCCTTGCTTACTGAAAGTAAAGGCAGCTTAAAGCCCTTCCTGATGAAAATCAAAGACTACAACTGTCAGTATGGATTTTACCTCAACATGAAAACAACAGTCCCCACAGCTGGACCAATTACAGCATCAAGAAAAGGAAGAAAAGATAAAAATCGTCAAGAACTTCATTGTACTTGGATCCACAATCAACATCCTGGCAATCAGGAAGCAAGAAATAAAGCAATGGCTCACATTGGGCATATCTGTTGCAAAGGACTCTTTAAAACACCCAAAGGCAAAGATGTGGGTTTGAGAATGAAAGCATGCCCGCTCCAAACCATGGCATCTTTGATCATTGCATGTGCAGGCAAGAAAGTGCATGCAAAATAAGGAAGGCCAAAGAAGAAGTGGTGCAGAATCCATCTTGGAGGAAATAAAACCAGATCCCTCCTTGGCAGCAAGACTGGCTTCCTCGGTGTCACACACTGTGAATGTGCTGTTAGGGGGGACCAGTCCCTGGAGAAAGGCATTATGCTTAGTCAAATAGAGGGTCCGTGTAAAAGAGAAAGGCCCTCCACAAGAGGATTGACACAGCTGTTCCATCAGTCGACTCAACCTACAGCTGTGAGGGGGAGGCTGGCCCCGGATCAGACAGTGTTTCTCCCTGTTGGATTGTGCATAGGGGTCGGAATAGATTCAACAGCACCTCACAATATACTTTGCTAGGGAAATTTAGAGTTCGCTTCAATTTAGAAATAGCCATGCTTGTCATCCTTTAAAAAAATTTCAAACCTATAAAATAAGTAAGTGTGGGTTTAACTCCTTTTCTGTAGCTTCACTCTTTAAGGTAGATAGAAAGAGCTCAATGCCTGTCACAGAATAAAACCCCAGTAAAGGCTGTGTCACTGTTGTTTCTATTGATTTGTGGATGTTTATGTTGTGTTTAAATACATGTAGCTATAATCCCTAGCAGTAGTGCATCCTCTCCCTGTACTCTATATAGCACCACTGTCCTCAGAATTCCTGTAAAGAAGAAGAAAAAGCAGGACAAAAATCCTGCAAGTAACAAGGGAAATCAAGGAATCTTCAAGTGTAAACTTTCCTCCCGCCAAAAGTAGGAGGCGGAAGAATGAAAAGCAAACTTACTTGCAAAAAATCAGAGGACCAACTGGAATCCAGGTTTGAATGGGCTTTAAAAGCACCCTCATCTTAGACATCCTTCCACCTATGTTTACGACAGCCTATTGAATTTCCTGTAAAAATGAATCTAATTTTGTACAGAGGGCATATGACTTGAGATGTTTTGTGTATGACAAAGCTAGCCTTGCATTTGACCTGACTGGGCTTCATTTGTTCTGTGAAGGAGGTGGGGCGCTGATTAGCATCTGCCCCTTTCCCCCGAGTGCTGGGAGAAAACTTGCTTGAGAGGCATTAGGAACCACGTGTTCTAGAGTTGGCAGTAGGAGAACTTAGAAAAGGGCCGCTACCCCAGGCATGCTCGAGACTGCTGCTGGCCTATGGCCACTTGCCACCAGTGTGACTGGCTCAGGTGCTGAGGGATGAGTGTCGATGGCCTGGTTTAGCAGGAATGTGAAAAGCCACGTTCTGCACGGTCACAGCGATATGTCTGCCTATGTCACCCACCCTGCTATGCTCCATCCCACGTGCTTCCCCGGCTCTTCTGTCCTTCAGGATTTGGGTCAGGACAGACCTCCAAAGAATCACTTCTCATCCTTAGCTCCCTGATGCCTCTCGTGATCAGTCCTTTGCTATTCTTCCCCACCCCAAGCCCACGGCTGCAGTTATCTTTTCACCATGAAACCCTTTCTTCAAAGAGAGCTTACCTTGAAGCCCAGTACTGAGAATAGATCTGTATGGCGCTGCTGTGGCTGGCCGGGGTGGGGCTCTGAGAACCACCTCCCACAGATGTCCAGGGAGTCCAGTGAAGCCCAGAGTTCAGCGAGCACAATGTACATGGAAATGTGTAGCCAACTGTATAAAACTCCACGAAGAAACTGCTCAGTCTGTAGTCGTTCCATTGACTTCTTAAGCAGTTACGGTATGTCCCATGGGTGTACTAGGACCTTATCTATGATAACTAGAGGAACACAGCTCTGTGGTATTGGGTCGAAACTCTCAGAGATGAAGCAGCATCTTTAATTCTCCCAGTAGTGGACTGCCTACCATCCACCCCCACCTCGTAGAGTCCTGAAAGACTTCACTTGTATTGGGAGCAGAGCAATGGTAAGTCTTTGGGGAACAAGGCAGCCACATCAGTGAGATCTTGAAGCTAAAGCAAGAGGAAGGAGAGGAGCCTGGGCACAGATATGAAGCAGAACTCGCAACCCTGCCTATGGGTGCAGAACAGAGCACAGGCACCAGCACCATTATTGACTGTTCACGCATCACTTGTAGAGGGGTCAACAAGGAGAATTGCGGGCAAACAGGCCAGAGAAGGCATGGTCTTCACTCAATCTGTACTCAAGATTTTTATTTTTAGCTATCTTTAGTTATAGTGCTTTGTTTTTACTCCTCCTTCCTCCCAGAATAAAATGGGGTGGAAGGGAGACCCTGTCAGTTCTCTCATACCTCCCTCCTCTACCAAAGACCCTCTGGCTTCTCCAGGCCCCTCTAGGACCCAACGGACTGCTTTCTCGCAGGGTCCTGCAGCTTCCTCCCCCTGCAGCCGCAGTTCCCCATCCCATCGTCACACACCCCCAGCACACTCATCGACAGAGCCACAGCGTCTCAGTGTGTTGGTACTTCAGAAAGCAGAGCCAGACTGATCCAGATGAGACCGACTGCGCCATCGGCCCCCTTCCCCCTCCCCCTGCTCGGGAGAAGGGATGGGTGGGAAATGGCATCGAGGAGCAGGTGTGCTCTTGAATTCACTCTAATTTCTCAAGCAGCAATTATTAGAAAGTGTGCTGTAAAACTCTAACATGCATTAGTTTGCCCAGAAATTAAACCCCCCTAACATGTTTTTCAACGTAGTTAGCACGGCAATATAAGCTACATTTAAAGTCCGTTACCCTAGCAATCCTGGTAAACTGGGATCTGAATCATGTGTAAGTTATTGTTAGTCTCACTCATCTCTTCAAAAGGGAACATCAGTAACTCACACATCTGAAGCACCTGGTAATGAACCCTTAAAGTCAAAAAGAAGTGCTTAGTCCTTATTTAAATAGAGAAGATGAAGAAAATAAAGCAATATCCTGTATCAATAAAGTACTACAGCTATCAACTTACCGTTGAGTTTCCTGGTAGCCAACGTAAGAAAAGGAACCAATATGAAGAAAACCATACCAGGGCTGAGCCCCGGTGGCGCAGTGGTTGTGTGCAGGACTGCGGCCCACTGGGATGGAGGTTCAATTCCAGCAGTGGGGCTGGGCCTCCTACTCCCACCACCGGAGAGTAGTGATGCCAAAAAAAAAAAAAAAAAAGAAAACCATACCAGTCCTTCAAAAATGAGGGAAGAACCATTGCTTCCCAATAATAAAAATTATAAAAATACTTGTAAGGAACAGTGAAGGGAATGTGGGTTACAAAAATCACAGACTGTCTTATTTATGACCTTCTCTTGAATCTTCCCCTCCTCCCCCCACATTGTCATTCAGCATTGGCTCTGCAAAGGGGGCAGCATCTACTCAAGGACAGAAGTTCCAGATCCTTAGGGAAGGGGGAGGATTGGATACAGGAAACACAGGGAGGAAATAAACGATGCTAACTGAAGGGGATTCAGTCCTCGAGATGAAGTAAAACGCATGGATTGTTGAATAGAAAATGGATGATCTGCTTTGTAAAGTTTCATCAATTCATGATAAAAAGACTTTGGGTTTTTTTAATTGCTTGGCAAAAGCCACAGTCACCTTATGCCTGGTTGAGCATAGACACTACAACTTAGAATTATGAAAGCTTCATATGACTGCCAGAAGCTCACCCAGCACTTAGCTAGGCGGCCACCCCTCACCTGGTTGCACATGCCGGTCATAGGTGAGTTTTAGAATAGACTTGGTGCCCATCTAATTGGGCTGATATGTTTGTTTCTTTTATTCGCTAAACTGCAGGATCTCCAAATGACGATTTGATTTTTGAAAATCTTTTCTAGGGGTTCTTTGGAATTTATCCTCATGTGATTCTGTGAAGATGACAATCATTCGTGATGCTCTTTCAACCTTAACAAACACTGTGATCGTTCCACATTCGGGATGGAATAACTCTTCTTTTGATGATGATCATAAAATTAAATTCCAGACTTCACTAGTCCTGCGTAACACGACAGGCTGCCTGAGGTATATGCTTTATTTAGTCTCTCCCATTGATTTCAAGATTACATCCTAAATGTCTTTATAGGTAAGCTAACTTATAAAGTTCATTCTAAAGGAACTTTATGTGCATTTACGATTCCATTTTTGTTTCAAAATGCCGTCCACTGGACTTTGTTATCCTGTGAGGACAATCTTATGTGAATAGAGGTGTGACCTATAGGAAGTTCTCTTTTAAATGGTTCTTCTGTGAGGTATTCAGGCCTTTTCAGACCGAGATTACTGCCCAAATCTGGTGCTTCAGGATTTTCCACTTTAACCGCATGTTTCTCATTATCCCTTCTGATGAGTAATGTGTTAGCAGCCTGGTTTTTGCTTACATGTGTGATGGTTATAAATGTTTTGCCTTTGAAGAGTACAAAGCAGAGTATGTGTGATTTAAGGAGCCATTGGTTTGAGTTTTATAAATTAATGAAAATGAACCCCAATACATTTTAGTATTTAAAATCTATACTACCTCATGATATTGCATATAGTGTTGATTATAGCTTGCCAGTAACAATCCTTGGCTCCATTTCTACTCTGCCCCCCCTCCCTGCCCGAAGTATGCCCTGGGTTCATGGCACAGGCAACCTAGACAGAGTGGAGTCTGGCCTCAAGCCAGCTGGCTTGACTCAGCTCTGAGCCTCAGCCTCCCCACCTGTAACATAGGGATAGTAGGACCAACTGTGGATTGTAAGGAGTTGGCTGCACACACGTGGAGCGTGCTTCAGATCACCTTTGACACCCCGCGGCACTCATTGCACAGCACATAGCATTTAAGTGGCGATGCCTCAGTATGTCTACAACAGAGACTTTGAGAGAGCGCGCGCGCGCGTTCCCGCTATGCTGCTGTCCTGACACCACTGTTGCACTGTTTTATGGCAAATGGCTGGGAGTGAAGATGGGGTGGCACAAGTCACAGCCTTTTGACTCGGATGTCCACTCAGAGTGGAGCGTGCATCACGAACTGGTCATCGGTGGAAGCTGCACCCTCCTCGCCAGCTCTGGCCCTGTCAGGCCTGAGGAAAATCCCAAAGGTGGGACTTGCCCTCAGCTGCTTCTCCCCCAGTGAACCAGGGCCGTGAACTCTTGATGACTGCCTCTGTGTGCCAGGCAGTGCGCTAAGTCTGCGGGGGGTGTGGAGGGGTGGCAGAGGAAAGGATAGTGAACAGGACCGACTAGGTTCCTGCTCTGAAGGAACTTGGTGCTGTTGGGGAAGACAGAAAATAAACAACACAACTGTGCTCGGCGTGATAGAAGAATACAGCAGGGTGATGTCAGGTATTGGTGACACTGTGGAGGCCAGGGAAGCCTCTCCCAGAAAAATGAATGTAAGCTGAGCTCTCAATCAGCTCCAGGAGCTGTGTGGAGGTCAAGGGGTGACTACCAAAGGGGCGATCAGTGTCAAAGATCTGACAGGGAGAGCTTCCTGACCAAGGAGGAAGAGGGTTGCCTTGATAGAGGTTTTGAGATCAGAGGAAGGGGTTTGCATTTTATTCCAAGTATTGTGCTAAGCCATCGAGGCTTCAAGGAGGACAGAGGCAGGCCTGGTTTCTGAGGGTAATGGAGAAGAGGGAAGTGGTCATGAGGAGAGACCATGATCCCGGGCAGCCATGACGGTGAGTGGAGAGCAGCCAGCGGATTTGGCTTGCTGATACCAAGGGTATGGAAAGGAGCGGGAATAAGGACCAGGAACACCTCAACCTTTGTGTCAGGCAGCGGGGTGTGGGGGGGACATAAAAGTGGAGTTGATGGCGTCCAGCAGTGGGGGGAGAGTTCTGTTGTGCTCATGTCCAGTGAGATGGTGACGCTGTGGTGCCTGAAAGCCACTAGATAAATGGATGTGGTGTTCACAGCTAATAGTGGAAGGTTGGGAGGCACAGTCCATCTAGGAGCATGTAGAGATGCCCAGCAGAGAGCCAGAGCAGGACCACGTCCACTCCCGGAGGAACCCAGAGACAGAAGAGACACAGGAGGAAAGGCCGGACAATCCTGGAGGAAAAGGAGGAAAGAGGCCAACCAGTCTGAGCCGCCAACACAGGCAGAGACAGCTGAGCAGGGGGGTGCGGTCTCTCAGTGGTTAAGCACTTAACTGCTAGTCTCAAGGTTAGTGGTTCAAACCCAGCGGGAGGCCCCTCTGAAGACATGACTGGCTATGTGGTTTTGAACCTCAAGGTGTTATTTCACATCAGTGGTTCTCAACCTGTAGGTCGTGACCCCTTTGGGGCTCGAACGAGCCCTCCACAGGGGTCACCCGCTTCATAACAGCAGCAAAATTATAGTTGTGAAGTCACAAGGAAAATAATGTTATGGTTGGGGATCACCACCACATGAGGCGCTATATGAAAGGGTCAGTTGAGAAGCGCTGCTGCACACACATGCGATAGCCTTGAGCCAGTCGGGGTCACAGCAACGGGCCACAGCCAGCCAGGCACCGTCAGCCCAAGCCCCTGCTCCGTCTCGGTGTGCAGCTTCTCCGTTTCCAAACGCCAGAGTGAGTCTGGTGCCCTGTTTGGGGGCACACAACAGATTCTTATAGCACAGTCATAGCTGGTGACGACAACGGGAAGTAGAATATTCAAATATGATCGAGACCAAAGGCAGTTTCCAGGGATGATTTTATCTGGAGGGGAAATGGGAAGAACTATAGCAGAAACACGTGACCACGGCTCACTTGAGATGTTTATACAAGAAGTGATATGTGAGAAGCATGTAATGATGCCTGAAGACATGCAAACCCCATGAGAGGCCTCGCGACTGGATCTAAGCAGTGTGTAGCAGCAAGGGAGGTAAAGCAAGTGCAAAACTTCACTGCAGCTTCTCTGTGGCAGACACTGCGCCAGTTGTCTGTAAGTAGTGACTCAGTTCTTCCTCAGCAACCCCACCAGGTAGTGACTGTCGGTTTCTCCTTTCGCACCAAGAGCCCCGGTCTCCACATGATTGCATTAGAAGGGTGGGCCCCCGTTATATGCTCTGATGGCCAACGTTCACATGCCCCAGTTCCCTTCCACGTGTGTGTCTAATGTGGAGCGACTGTTCGACGAGCTTTCCAAAATGCCCTCTCCGACCAACTCCGAGTGGCTGCCACCTGCTATCCGTTGTCTGAGGTGGTCCAGGCAAGACAGCGTGGCCGGGGCTGTCCGTCTCAGCAGCTCCTGTGTGTCTCCCCCGTGTAGGAACCTCAGCTCGGCGGGGGAGGAGGCCCGGAAGCAAATGCGATCCTGCGAGGGCCTGGTGGACTCGCTGTTGTACGTGATCCACACGTGTGTGAACACATCTGATTACGACAGCAAGGTCAGTGCTTGGCTGGCACAGCAGCTGCCCGTATGTTGCATCTGCCCCCTGCCCTAGCAAAGTGGATGAATTTTAACAGCAGAATTTGTATCTCCATTCTGGGAGCCAGAAGGCTGACTTCAGGGTGCTAGCAAGGCCACGTTCTATCCAAAAGCCACGAGGAACCATCCTTTCTTCTCTCTCAACTTCTGGTAGAGCAGGTATGCCCGGCTTGCAGATGCATCTCCCCAGGACCAGCCGTTCTCGCACTGACTCCCTTTCATAAGGGTACCTCTCGGATGGAACGAGGGCCCACCCTACCCTCGTCCAACCCCATGTTTCTGAAAAGCTCATTGCTGTCACAGTGACCCTATCGGACAGAGTAAAATCATCCCACCGGCTCCCCAAGCAGTAAATGTGAAGGCAGCAGACTGCCACGACTTGCCTTCCCAGGACGGGTGGTGAGTTCAAGTCACCGACCCTCTGGTACTCCCCCCAGCATGTAACCACTGCACTGCACTGCCGGCATCTTGTTTTTGGCTGCTAACAAGACCGTATTCCAAAACAAGACCGCTGTTCACAGTGGAGAGGGGTGGGACGTCCGCATGTCTTTCTGGAAGGGTGTGAACCATTCCAACAGCAGAAAGCCTCCTCTCTCTCGAGGAGCATCGGAAGGGTTTGAACCATAGCCTCACGTCCAACAATTAACCCACCAGGCTCCTTTTGAAAATAGCATTAGGACCTTCAGAACTGAGCGACTGTAGTGACAGGGCCCAGATGGGGTGGCAGGCCCCTGGCTCTCTCTGTGATTCCCTAGGTTCATCCGAGACTTTAGTCCTTGTAGCTGTTTCTTCCATTCTGAATCTCCTACTCCTAGAACTGAATTCACCTGTATCTGTGCATCTGCTGACTGAAAGTCGCTGGTTGAGGCAGGGTACTCTCTCCAGCCCCTCTCTTCCTAGCACCACCGCTGGTCATCCACCCCGCCCACCCTTCCCCCACCTTCCTCTGGTACCTTTTATTGGTCCCCATCCTGTGCCCTCATCCTGTCGCTGTGTTGCCCTGCTGCTCGGTCCATTCCAGCCGGAGGCCTTCACTTTCTCCATCCCTGTGCTAGCACGGGGCAGTGTGCTCAGCACTTTTCCACTGGGAGAACCATCTGGAATCTGCTGCAGGAGCAGAGCAGAAGAACCAGGAAGGGGGAACTGAGAGTCTCAGGAACTCAAAGCAGGCACAGCGGTCAGGGTGGATTGGCCTAGAAGAGCCCACCAGTAGACCTCGGGTCACAGAGATGAAAAAGGAGGGGCTGTTGAGTAATAAGTTCAGGGAGAACGGGGAGCGGGGCTTCAAGGTGACAGCCAGGTTCCTTCTTCAGCCTTACCGAACTAAAAGATCTGCCACTTACAACTGGACCTTGCAGGGCAGACACGAACTTGGATTCAGACTAAATGAGTTGAAGTGACAGTTGGCCTTTCAAGGAAGACAGGATTGTACTCAGAAGACAGAATGCTAACAGAGGAAGGAATCCTAGTGCATCCCACGGCGGGAGGGGAGGGGAGGGCTGGGGGAGCAAAGGAGTTAGCAGCTGGTGAAGGTTGTCTCATTGACGGTCCACAGTAGCAGGAGGTAGTTAAGTTCTGGCATCTTGGGCACATTTCTGCTCCTGCAGCAGGAACACTGTGCATTTACTCTTTCAGCGCTTGGACATTTTATCAGCAAAAAAAACAGACCAAAACGTGTCCCAGAGATGGTTGTGCACCTAGTCAGGAGGGGTATTCAGAAAAAGTGTGGAGTCTTAATTCTTTCTTTAGATATTGTTTCCGCTCCCTGTAAGTAAGATACAGGTATCCCCTCGTCTCCATTTGTTTATTATCAGTAGCTGTCAGTGCAGAAGCCTTTTGCAGTGATGCGCGCGGTGGTTTTAATTACACGCTGTGTTGGGTTTCAGACCGTGGAGAACTGCGTGTGCACCCTGAGGAACCTGTCCTATCGGCTGGAGCTGGAGGTCCCTCAGGCCCGGCTGCTGGGGCTCAACGAATTGGATGACTTACTAGGAAAAGAGTCTCCCAGCAAAGACTCGGAGCCAAGCTGCTGGGGGAAGAAGAAGAAGAAGAAAAAGAGGACGCCACAGGAGGATCAAGTTAGCATTTTATTTGACCTGAAACTAAGGTTTCCTTTTGCGGGGCGTAAGCAGCCACGTACTTGGCAACAAACAAATTCTCCCGGTCCTCAGTTTTCCTGGCTCTGAGTCTGGAGACGGGTCTTTTCAAGTACTGCCTCTCGTGTTCCCGTGGCTTCCCTTTCATGGGCGCCGTTTGGTTTGTCTTTCAGTGGGACGGAGTGGGTCCTATCCCGGGACTGTCGAAGTCCCCCAAGGGGGTTGAGATGCTGTGGCACCCCTCCGTGGTGAAACCCTACCTGACCCTCCTAGCTGAGAGCTCAAACCCAGCCACCTTAGAAGGCTCAGCCGGCTCGCTCCAGAACCTCTCAGCTGGCAACTGGAAGGTAGGAGATCTCCCCCTGGCCCGCACTTCTTGGGGAGCTTTGCACTCGGTCCGATGGACAGTGAGAGGAGCACGCTTGCTTAGAGATGGTCTGAGCAAGGCTAGGTACTCCATGAGTGAGCGAGAAAGAGCTGCTGTTGTTTCTGGGTGTCCAAAAGTAAACATGACCTCTTCCTTCCCCGTGACATACTGTAAGGCAAGAGAGAATAGCAGACTGCCTGGCCTGTGTCACAACCACAGGACTGTGGCGAAGATGCAGTGAGAGAGGAAAGGTTTCTTGAAGAAGTCCTACCCAGATGAAAGCGTAAAGGAAGGCGGAATCGACAGTGGACTCTACGGTTGGGCTCAGCGAACAAACCAGAAGGAAGACCTTGAGGGCGGAGAGGGTGGTGAGGGCCATGGCTGCTGCAGCTTGGAGGGCAGGGCAGGAGCAGCCCAGGTAGCTGTTCTTTCTGGACAGGCGAGAGAGGCCACTCTAAGAGGTTAAGCGACTCGGCCCGGCGGATGTGCAGCGTCTGCCAGAACCCCTTCTATGGCAGAGCCGAGGGGCATCTGAGGAAGAGAAGGGGAGAATGCATTCCGCTTTGGATGCAGTGCAGTTTCTAGGCGAGAGGTGGTGAGGGCCCGGCTTAGAGCAGAGCTGCCAGGGTGAGAGGGAGCAGCAGGGGCTTCTCATGGATGGTGTGGAGACCCGAGTGGCTTCAGGAAGTCCTTGTGGATGCTTTAGGTTCTCGTCTTATGGGAGCCCCATATCCTCTAGGGACTTCTTTTGTTTCTTTACCCAGCTGTAGCAGTTGAGGGATGTTTCCTTTTTTCAAAATAAGTTCTTCAAAAATTGTTATGCATTGTCTAACAACTTCCAAGGTACTCCTTTTTAAAAAGGTTTCCAACTTCTAGAATTTTCCTCTGTATTTTTTTAGACATCTAATGTCTGTTCATTTGTGTGTGTGTGTGTGTGTGTGTGTGTGTGTGTGTGTGTGTGTGTGTGTTGCCAGCCGCATCACCCAAATGAGAGAGAATCTTCAGTCATTCTATTACCCCTGATGGAGAAAGGCTTTGCTAGGTCAAGTTCGTTTTGGTCTAATGCTGTCAGAGTGGTTATCCTTTATTTCATAATTAAAACTAGCAGCTTAGTGGCTAAGCACCTACTCTGAAGTCAGACAGTCTCCCTTAGAAGAAATAGCTTCACTGTTTGCCATTTCCTTCCCTGTAAGACGAAGATAGAAGAATACTTCATGAGATGAAGAGCTTGATTTTCTTTTTTTTTATAACTAAGTATGAAATGGTTGACAGAGCTTTCATGGCACTGTGGGGAGCATTGGCCTGCTAACCTGGAGTTCAGTGGTTCAGACCCACCAACCACACCCCAGAGGAAGGGATGCAGCCTCAGAAACCATAGGGAGCAGTTCCACTGTTCTGAGCATCAGTGAGTCTGCACTGCACACTGGTCCCCAGGTCATGCGATGCTCGTGAGGGCTGAATGCCGGGAGAGAGGAGGAGAAGCTAGGACGGGCATGACACATGTAAATGTTTGTCATCATAGCTCCCGTGTCCACTTTCAGCTGCTGCTATCCCTAGGATCACTTGATAATTTTTAAAAGGACATAATTACAGTAGAGGTGATTATGAGTTCTTTCGATTTGCATTTCTGGGACCATTTAGTGAATGAAAAAAATAAGTAGCTGGCAAGTTCATTTAAAACGTAAACATTATACTTAATTGATTTAAGAAACATACAAAATAGTTTTTATCAAAGAAAACCAGTTCTTCCTGGCCCCTAGGTGCTATTCAGTCAGAGACAGTTCAGGGAGCACTCCTGACCACGGAGAGCAGAGATCCAGGGTGGGTGGCAGGGAGGAGGGGGCAAGGACATTGACAAACCCCCTCCGTACTTCACCATTGTGAGGAGCCATATACTCCATGACCCCTCGCACATTTTATTTGGGTTGGAAAGTCTGTTTCCTACAAAGGACCTTAGCAGGCCTTTCAAATGCGTCTTTTCCTCTTCCTTGCACTAGTAAGGTACCTGAGTGGTCAGTCACATACTCAGTGTGCACTGAAGGACTGGGAGATCTTTGTTCTCAGGTTCATAAAATATCAGATGCTTTATGAGCATGCGTCAATTCTCTTAAATATTGCAGAGCAATCTGCACTGGCGAGCACGTCATCGACGGCTCCTGATGCGATTGCAGACCATTTTCTAAAGTTGCTAGGGGGTGTGGGGAGAGAGGCGGTAGAGTATTTAGGGGTGGTGGTTTCACTGTTGACGTGGGGCTCATTTCCAGTTCACAACGCTCGCTGTACTGTACAGAGGTGCCTCATAATCATAAAAGAATTTGACAGCTAGGTGTCACCTAGAATAATCAGCTACCTTATCTTGAATGTGAAAGTATTTTGCCCACAAATGTACTTACTTTCCCATCAGTGTGTATGAGTTACGATGCTTAGTGTTTCTGGAGAATTCCCTTTCTTCTGAGGCATGGGATTTTTTTTCCTGAGCAATCTTTCTGACAGGTTGCTGAAATATAAATTGTGTTGTAGGGAAGCTAGAGGGGGGAAATGTCTTGGCAGACACGGGCTTGCCTTTAAAGTGTGCTGATCGGGTACTGTCTCTGCCTGCCTATTTTAAGCCTCGCCCCAGCTTGGCGCCGACTGCAAAGACAACACATGATCTTTCCTTAATCACGCTTCTGTATCGAAGGTAGAAAGTAATCACTGTCTTCTCCTTTCTGCACAAAAAATATCTGGCAGATGGTGGCTTAAGATTCCCAGGCTTCGGGGTTTTTTGCTTTAAATCAGTCATCCTGTCCTTTTTTCCAAACTGTGGTTTTCTCAGTACTGACATCACAGATTTTAATCTCCAATTGTTAAAAAAACATTTACTGTAGTCATCTTTTTGCAAACCTCTCTTTTATCTGTTTTAAAGGCCACAGTCCCATCACAAAAACTGTCCTCTGTTGTGTGTCCCACTGACGGCCTTCTTTTGCTCACCAGTTTGCAGCGTACATCAGGGCGGCGGTCCGAAAAGAAAAAGGGCTCCCCATCCTTGTGGAACTCCTGAGAATGGATAACGATCGAGTGGTCTCTTCCGTGGCGACTGCCTTGAGGAACATGGCGCTGGACGTCCGCAACAAGGAACTCATCGGTATGTTCTCGTGGGACGGCCCAGGGTCGCTGTGAGGTGGCACTGACTCGATGGCAGTTACTACAGGGTGTATGATACTGCCTGGGGTTTTTTGTTTTTAATAGAGATAGCACAACATTGAAAACCGTGAGCAAGGGAGCCCTAGTCCCCAATTTCTTGGCATACTTGGGTTCTTCCAGACCAAGTTGTTCAGCAGGAGGCAGGCTTATTAGGTAACGCATTGTTCAGAGAAGGCAAATTTTCAGAAATGCTGGTAGTTTGCATTGCAACACCACTCGTGGGATTCTGTGTCTCTCTGTCCAAAGAGAGTTAAACTTCCAGAGCTAAAAAGTAATTTTTGTTTCTCCTCCCTGTATTTGAGACGAATATCCACTGATTCACTAATACGACCCTGCTCTAAGTTAAAACAGAAAGCACCTTAGTGATGTTAGCTTTTCCCTCTCTAACCCCGTGGAATTCCCCTCCCAAAAAGTGAGATGGATACCTTCCCATTGCCCAGTCAGAGGGGGGGGATATCCAAGCACGTAAAATTTAAGGAGGCGTTCACTCTCAGGTTTCTGCAAGTATAGGATCAGCCCTCGCATAAACTTAAAAGCGAGTGCCTCCTTAAGATTTGCACCTTGCGCAGCTTGCTTACCTCACCCATGTCCTGCCCCGGGACATTGTCTCAGCCCAAGCAGAAGTTAGAGAAAAAATCCCAACCTCTTTGTAAACCTTGGAGTCTACCCCAAGGTTGAATATAACCATATAGCCCACCTGGGCTCAGTTCCCTCCCTGGACCGCAAGTGGAAGGTCACACGGACTCCACTCCTTCCCGGAGAGGATGCTGATGAGACCTGTTGACCTGGGTGTGCGTGAGCCAGACAGGAGAAATGACAGCATGGAAGCACTTCCGTAAAACTGCCACGTTCTACACTGTGAACCATCTATGGGGAAAGTGCTGGTGACAACTTAGGGGAGAGGGCGTATGAATTTACAGTTTGGGGGAACCAAGGCCGGTTGGCAAAGCATAACTCACAAAGGCAGTATTTTGTCTCATGCTTTGATGAGGAGGGACTTGGGGCTTAAAACCTTGTGGATGAGATGGACATTGGACCTCCACTCAAGTACTTCCTCAGTGCAAGAACATTTTGTTCTAATTAATTGGCATCCCATGATGTGCACCTCCCCAACACGATGACTGAAAACAAATGTGTGCATAAGGAAATGTGGTGAAGAAAGCTGATGGTGCCCAGCTATCAAAAGATACAGCATCTGGGGTCTTAAAGGCTTGAAAGTAAACAAGCGGTCATCTAGCTCAGAAGCAACAAGCCCACATGGAAGACGCACACCAGGCTGTGTGATCATGAGGTGTCAGAGGGATCAATTACCAGGTTTCAAGAACTTATAAACATAGCATATGCTTACTTTCCTGATAGGACCATAAGGTGTCAAAAGTATCTGGTATCAAGCATCAAAGAACTAAAAATTATATCATTGTAAATGAGGGGGTGTGCAGATTGAGGACCCAGAGCCTATCAATAAGTGAAGCGACATCCTCTTATAGAGGGGTTGCAGCGAGGAGATGAGCCAGTCAAGGTACAGTGCAGTAACAATGAAATGTGTGACTTTCCTCAGGTTCTCAAATGCTTCCTCCCACCCACCATCATGATCCCAATTATACCAGACAGATTCAGCTAGACCAGGGGATGTACACTGGAATCGGAAACATGGGGAATTTAAGATAGATAATTCCTCAGGATTAGTGGGAGGAGTGGTGATACTGGGAGGGGAAAGGGATGGTGAAGTAGAAAGGGAACTAATTTCAGGGATCTACATATGATCTCCTCTCTGGGGTGCAGACAACAGGGGGGTGGGTGAAGCGACATATTGGACAGTGTACGACATGAAAAGGTAATAACAATTTGTAAATTATTAGGGGTTCGTGGGGAGGAGGGCAAATATGAGGAGCTGGAATTAAGAAGAAGAGCTAGAGGAAAGGGGGAAAGAGGAGGTTATATGTACCAAGGGCTCAAGTAGAAAATATTTGGAAATGATTATAGCAACATGTACAATATGCTTAATACAAGTGATGTGTTGAATATTATAAGAGCCACCAATAAAATAAGAAAGAATTATTTAAAAAAAGCTTGTGAATGACCATCCGAGGTGCTACTATTGGTCTCCCCCGTCTGGAGGACAGAAGAGTGACGAAAATAAAAGGCATGTGGGAACCATAGTGGGGTACACACACAGAAGACTCATCAACCCTTAGGTGCGAAAGGGCAGCATTCCCTAAGAACAGACTTCAGAGGGGGTTGTAAGGAAGGAAGAATGGAAGCACAGGCAAAATGGCATAGGTCATCATACAGTGCATGGACTGTAATCAGGGAGCAGAGTGGAATGAATGCAAACTCTTGGCAATTGGTCAGCCTTTCCTTAATTCAGAATAAACATTTTTCAAAGTTTATATGGACTAGCATGAATATATCTCGAGTCTGTCTAAAATGCTCCTGTCATGTGAGATCGCAAAGGGGAGACCGGAGGAAGAAGAGAGAGAAAGCAGTGAGGTTTCCTTCCAAGAACTGCTGTGAGAAATAAATGTGGTGACCCTCAGGACTGTCACCCAGTGTGGACACAGAATCACCCCCAAAATAAGTCCCTCTGAGCCAGAATATTCCCTGTGCAGAGGACAGGGTCCTGTCCCATCCACTTTCTTCTCATAACCCACTGGATACCCCCACTTCCTGCTGATGTGGTACCTCTCTCGGTGCCCACATTTCTCTGAGAGACCTTCTTCAGGACCCTAAAGAGTAGATGATGTTGTTGCTTAATTATTTTTCCATGCATTTGATTTCTCTTGAGAAGCATGTGAAATCTGGAGATTCTTAATGTGGCTTGTCCCTCAGCAACTAGAACAAAGATACCCAGTGGTATAGATGGAGCAGGGCCGGTCCTGCCAATTCCTGACTGTCACTGGAGCAGTGCCCCAAGTCCTTCAGGATCCGGAGTGTGCGCTTTGAGTGGAACCACAGCCCACACCATGATGGCACACAGAGGACAGCGGAGGCCACAGGAAGGACAGCGACACATGTAGAGTTGGGGGAGACGGTCTTCTGGATGCACTGGTTTCCCTGCCCCAAAGACGTGTCCATCTGGCAAGGCCAAGATGCTTCCTACATGCAATTCTCTTCATCAGCTGTCCTCTGCACTCCATAATGCCATTGGCTGTGGTTCTGCCAGAGCCTTCCTGTAGACACATGCTGTCAATTATGTGGACATGTCATTAGGGCTTGTCTCCTGCTCGCCATTGTGTATAAAGAGCTCTTTAATAAAAACCCATTTACCATCCACTCAATTATTAGCATGGGGGGGAGCACTAAGATAATATTTACTTGAGCTTGTGTTAATTCCTTTTGTTTGTAGTGCAATTATTCCAGTTTGTCAGTGGTAATTGAAATTGGTAAAGCCAAAGAGAATCTCTCTCTGGAGAGAGGAGTATGGGAAGCAGAGTTTCCCTAATAAAATGCTTCGCTGTTTAAGGTGCTCCTCCTATTTATGTCTTCGAAAGAACCCTTATTATTATAGTATTACTCCTGAGTAATGGTGTAACGATACTTTTAATAACAAAATCTTGCTTCTGTCTTCTTTAAAAGCAGCAGTTCTCAACCTGTGAGTCCCGAGCCCTTTGGGGGTCAAACAAACCTTTTCCGGGGTCGCCCAATTAATAACAGTAGCAAAATGACAGTTATGAAGTAGTCTCTCAAAAATAACTTTATAGTGGGGGAGGGTCATCATTACATGAGGAACTATATGAAAGGGTTGTGGCCTGAGGAGGGTTGAGAACCCCTGTTTTCAAGCAACTGGGATGTTATTATATCCATACTAACACATTGACTGAGGAACGTCCACAGCTCCATAAATTTTGTAAGTGTAGCAAGTTCACAATGCGTCCTGAAAGATTTGATGAGCCTTGTTCCATGGTAACTTTACCCGGTCCACATCCAACAAGGCGTTTTTAAAAGGAGGACCTGTGGTGCCTGTGACACGTGTCGTCACTTTTGACGGGCAGCAACTCCGTGAGTAACAATGAAACCCTGCCCAGCCCCGTGCCCTCCCCACCACCATTGTTATGTTTGAGCCCGTTGTCGCCGCTGCCCCTGTACTTCCCCAAGCATCATGTCCTTTTCCGGGCTCTAGGCTCCCCTCATGGCGTGTCCACAGCACATAAGAGCAAGTTTTCTATTCTGGCTTCTAAGGAGCATCCTGGCCATCCTTCTTCCAGGACGCACCTGCCTGTTCTTTCGACAGGCCATGGTGCGTTCAGTGTTCTTCCCCAGCACCGCAACTCAGCCACGTCGAGTCTTCTTCAGTCTTCTTTGTTCAATCTCCAACTGTCACACGATGAGGTGCTTGAAAGACCGTGGCTTGGCTCAGGCGCACCGGCTCTGAAAGTGCAAGTCCCCATCGGGTCTGCTCGTGCTGCCCTGTCCGTTCAAACCTCTCCCCTCTCTTCTGGAGACTGCTCAGAGAGAGGAGGGGAAATGCGCACCATGGAGAGAGCCTGCTGCTCCAAGGCTGAAGTACACCTGTCTCCGCCCTCCGGTCAGCCAGGCATTGCCCAGCTCATCAAACCTGTCTCTGACTCACCTCCATTTAAGTCATGTCAGTCTCATCAAAAGCTCCCTTGACGAGAGGCCATTTGGTGTGGTGGCAATAGTACGGGGAAGCCATCTTTCCTAAGTGGGGCACTTTTCTGATGTTTTAAAAAAATAATTTGTGGATATATTTATATGAAAATATGAAATTCATGCAAATTAAAAAAAAAAGAATGCAAGGAAGAGTAAACTTTGTTACATTTCCTTTGCTTCCCTGTTAATGAAACAGTTTGATCGACATGCCTAATGTGGGCCACTGGTTGACTTTTGGGGGTTACAGTGCAGTTTTGAATTCCGATTGTTTTCTTCACATAGCATTGATGTCAGTGGTGACTTTCCCTTGGCGGTGACCAGCGGTTGTCATTTGCCTCATTTGCTGTGGGATTTCTTTTCTTTCCTCCTTTTCTCCTGTTACTGTTTCATCGGGGGCTTTATTTCTATGAAACTGCGTGCGTCAGAACCTTGAAACAACAGCCAAAGCCTAGTATCTCCTGAAAGCGGAATTTCATTGTCTCTACTGACAGGTAAATATGCCATGCGAGACCTGGTCAACCGGCTTCCTGGTGGGAACGGCCCCAGCATCCTCTCAGACGAGACCATGGCGGCCATCTGCTGTGCTCTGCATGAGGTCACCAGCAAAAACATGGAGAACGCCAAAGCCCTGGCCGACTCTGGTGGGATCGAGAAGCTGGTCAATATCACCAAAGGCCGAGGAGACAGGCAAGTCGGCTGCCCGAGAGGCCGCGCACACGGCCATGCTCGTGCTGGAATCTTTCTGTGATAAGGGCCTTTGTGGGGCATGTGTTTCATGCTGGAAAGGAACTGTTCCTGCATTTCTCACAAGCTGATAAGCTAACCAGTCTATTGTGCTGAGTGAGATATATTTTGGCATGCAGCCCCTTTTCTGGTGTTTAATTTCTTGCACCAGCTACTCCTATGGTTTGTCTCTTAAAGCATATTCGTTTGGGTGGTTTGCTGTGGCCGAAATGCCCTGAGGGGAGATCTGGGCTGTGCCTTTTCCCATGTGCCCTCAGGCCGAGGACCTGGCCCTGGAGTACTACTACTCCAGTGCTCGGTTTGGGGCTGGTTTTCTATCCCCGGTGCCCAGAGAGCATTCCAAGCCCCATTGGCAGGAGGCCTGGGGACACAACAGCACAGGCTCGCATCACACAGCCCTCTTTGCTTCTACTTCAGCAGAAACCAGGATTAGAGGACTTGTGGAAAAATAGAAGTCTTTTTGTTACAGAGCTATAGCAATGACTAGAAATTTGACTCTACCAAATTAGAATCCCTCAAGAAGGTGGTATGCAGAGACGTGCTGTGCCTCCTCCCAAACCCAGAGACCCCTTGCACTGGCTCCTCTCTCCTCCAGCAGCTGGGCCCTCCCCTCCTTTGTTCTCCTTCACCCACGGATTTCTGCCCGGTACATTACTGAGGTATTTTCCCTTGCATGGCTCCTGCCTCTAGGAGGTAAGCTTCCCCAAAGCAGACACATTGCCTTTTTTGTTCCCTACCGTTCCTCTAGCATCTTAAAGGCTACCTGGCCCGAGTCGATGGGTAATCAATATTAAATTGGCTGAAAGACAGCACTAGACCTCACATTGCTTCTCATCTAGTCGTTTAGTTAATACCTTTTGAGGAATCTCTAAGATGCAATAATAATTTAGCAAACACCTCTATTCGTAGCCCACCCCTCAAAAACCATGTGTCAATATCGAACCATATTTTCTTTAAGTTCTCTTTTTCCTGTGTGCTTGTGTATGTGTCTAATAATAGACCTACATAGTCCCCATTTTTTTATTTCCAAGGAGATATGACATTGCAGATTAAGCTGTGGTTCCATTTTACTGCTTACCCCTTTTGGCCTTTTCCTTCTCCCCCTGAGATAGGAGAGAGCCCCCATAGATGCTCTGAATTCTCATGTAAGTAGCCTTCATTTTTGAAGAGCATACCAAAAAAACCCTGAAGAAATACCTAGCAAGTACTGTTACCATTTTCACATGGGCCCTACAAAATGAGATTTGAAAAGCTCTGGATCAAGTCAACTTCTCAGTCCACACATTTCCCTGCCTTTTTATTCACCAAGCATGCATTGCCTCGGCTGTGTGCCAGGCACTGTTCGAGATGCTAGCTGCAGCAGTTGGCAAACCAACACAACATTGCCCACCTTCAGGGATTCTGCATTCCCTGGAAGATGCAGTGCCCAAAATGAGGCTGCTGCATGCATAGTATGTCCCGCAGGCTGACTGGGAGGTTGACTAAGAAATCAGAGAAGGGGATAGGGCATGCCAGAGTTCAGTGTTTAGGGGAGAAGAGGGCATGACGCCTTTACATCTCAGCGAAGGAGGTCATGGGCTTAAGAGAAGACGGGAAGAGAGGAGTGGGAGATGAGGACCCATAACTCTCGAACAAGTCATGCTGCACAGAGAGGCAGAGGAGCCTGCCCACTTTTCCTCCCATGTTGGCCTTTGGCTCATAGACTCTGCTCCTAAGACCTCAAGCCTCAGTCTCTGTACCGATGAGCACACACATCGCAGATCCTGTCCCCAGAGGCAGGTACGGGGTGTGCTTTTCATGCTCCTCTTGCAGCTGCCTGCCACTTGGGCACAAGCAGGTAAACGTCGGTCGAGATCCCAAGCCCCAGTTGAGAATGGGGTGCTATTAGATAGGAGGGCACCACTCCCCAAAATTGACCCTCCAGAGACTTTCCTGGATGCCCAGAATTTTATCAGCAGTCATTTCTTGGAATGGTGGTGTGCTGCCTTACTCACCAGACCTTTTGAAAATTTCAGTTCCAGTTTTGAAAAAAGGTTCCGAGTGGGCTGATTTTACATGACTGTGTCTGTGAACCGGTCACAATCAGGTCCCTGAGAAGAGGCATCAGAATGTGCCAGGATCAGAGACTCGGCCCCAAATGTGCCTATGCTCAGAAGCACACTCTGACCTCAGGGAAAGAGGAGGTGGCTCAGGCTGGGGCCGTCTCTCTCCCTTCCTCAACTCCCAGAGGGTTTATTTGGGGGGGCGGAGGGGTGCAAGAGGAAGTACACCCAGGTGAAATATATTTGGAATCAAATTTTCAATATTAAAATTAAGTTGCCCTAGTGCTGACTTCCCAAACACTGACCAGGAGAACCACCCCAACTACTTGCCCAGCGGGTGGCCAGAAAGTTTTAGCTCAGGCTCCCTCTGCACTTGCTGGTGAGGCCATTGCTTGAGAACCTCGCTGTCGTCAGCCGTGCTTCAGCAGGGCACGGCAGGCCCCTCCAGAAGCCGGCAGCAGCCAGTCTGCAGGGAGATGAGTAACTGGCCACAATCCCCAAGTTAAGCATCAGAGCACGTGTGTGCAGTTGTCAGCACAGAGATGGAGGTGATAGAGGCTGGTCTACAGGCCTTGAAACTGGTAAGGCGACAGGGACCTCCAATGAACTTCAGGGGGGTCTACTGTTATGTCCCACTAACCATTCAGTCCGGTAAGAATGTTCTTGGGGAACAGGCTGGGGGTGGCCCCTGAAAAAAGCCCTCTGCTTCGAGGGCCAGGGCTTAGCTCAGGTTCTCCACAGAGCTGGGTGCCTGGTGGCCACACTTTGGCCAGCTCGGCACGTGTGTGTGGCTCCCAGGTGCACCTCGTTCCTTAGTGTTCTTTTCCAGCAGCAGCTGGGCCATGTGTTCCCCAGGGAGAAGGCCTCTTGGGTGCCGGTTTGCAGCCTGGTTCTCCTCACTGGGAGCCTGGGTCTGGGCCACTCACATTCACCACAGTCTTACTCTCTCCCTAGATCGTCTCTGAAAGTGGTGAAGGCAGCAGCCCAGGTCTTGAATACATTATGGCAATACCGGGACCTCCGGAGCATTTATAAGAAGGTAACGTACAAGAATAGCTCCGGCACGATTAGCATTCCTGGGAGCATGCATTCATAATCATTTATTGTAATGAAATGCCATTATTCATTCTGAGAGGTTCCCTTTTTCTCTTTCAACTCCGCAGGATGGGTGGAATCAGAATCATTTTATTACACCTGTGTCGACACTTGAGCGAGACCGATTCAAATCGCATCCTTCCCTGTCTACCACCAACCAACAGATGTCTCCCGTCATGCAGTCAGGTCAGTGGGGAGACGTCACTCTCTTCCGGAGAGTTCTGTGTGACACGGCACTGTTTCTCAGCCAGACAGACGGAACGCACACGGATTAAACCTGTCTGCCACTGAAAGGAGGGTGGAGGTGGGGGTAAATTTGCCCATCAAGTCGAAAGCCTTCTGTGGGAATTATTAGTGATATTGTAGAAGCGAACCTACTTTCCTCCATCGATCTTAAAACCGGTGCAAGTGTACACCAGCTGAAGGGCTAGAGCGTAACCCAGGGCCGTCATCCTGAGTCTGCCTTCCCGGGTGGGTGGAGGGGCCGGGAACCTGTGGGCAGGATTGTGGAGGGTCAGGTTATGTAGAGACACTGTATAAGGTGTGGCCTGTGCCCACATGTCACCTGAAGTAGGCTGGGGCTTCTATTAGCCATGTAGGTCCCCGGGCCCTTCCTCAAACACAGTGGACACAGGGAGGGAGGAAAGGAGTAGGGTTGCCCCTGCGCTCCAGTCCAAGCACTCGTTAGACCTTGAGGGGCACCACAGGTGTAGAAGGTTCTCGGCCAGCCAGGAAAGGTACTTCTCCCAAAATTTTGCAGTTTTTGACATCTGTTCCTTTCGACATGCAGCCATAGCCCTTGGGATTTAAGAAATTGCCCTCGCTGGGCCCGTAGGGATCACGACTTCAGTGCTTGCCATGCACGTTATTTTCCATAGAGCTGTGAGGACCCCTGGCCACAGATAAGGAGTGTCCTCCAAAGTGATGCATCTTCTCTCTTGGTGAGCATTCCTAGCAAGAGGGCTGACAGGACTCAAGTCGTTGGAGCCCGAAGCACGGGAGAGCAATTGTGATCTCGGCTCTCTTCCTCACCAGTTAACCCTGGCTGCGTTCAGGCCCCCGAGGGAAGGCCTGAGGGAATAGCCAGTGGGGGTTCCCTTGACTTTACGTTGGGCATTGAGACCATCACTCTATGTTACTTTTCTGTCCTGGTGGAAAGAAAGAAAGAACATCGGTTTGAGACCGATTTAGTTTTTCTTTTTTACTTGAAAGGGTGGATTGCTGTCAAGCCGTGAACTATCCTGTAAGTTTAATTCTTAATTAAATGCAGCAGGGAAAGTAGTAAATACCTTGTTTTGCTTGGCCTTAAATCAGCCTTGCTACCTCTTGGTATTGTCTGTTGTATTCAGCTGTAGGGTAGCTGGCAGTCTTATTCCTCATGTGGACGACTGTCCCCAAGAGAGTCACCCCTTGATCTTAGGGTTTAAATGTGTATATATATTCTTATGATGCATATTAATATTTTATCTTTTAAATTAGGAGTTGTTTTCTTAAAAGAGTTCTGTTCCCTCCCCGCCCCGCCCTCCCAGCATTCCTGCGGAGCTCCAGGGGTAGCCTCAGGCTGTCTCCTTACATGAAAATATCCGAGTCCTATAGGAAATTAGGGCCCGAGATGCCTAGGCCGCTTAACAGAAGGCACCTGCACCGGCAAAAGCCTGTTTTCAGACAGCTGAGCCTGTCTCAGGACCTGATGACCCGGGACAGTGCTGAGCAGCCCCTGCCCATGTTCCCAGATACTTGGTTGGATTGGGGTCAAAAACGGGGTATTGTTTTATACGTGATGTCTCCAGTTATTAATCTAGACGGATCCATCCCTTCTGCACTAGTGTAGAGTCTGCTAAATGGGCATAGCTGATCCTTTGTTGGTGTGAGGGGGCGGTCCGTCAGTCGGGCTGGCAGGAGGTGTGGAAGGGAGTGGAGCAGACAGCCTTGTCTTCTGTCCAGAATATAAACTAGGTGAGTGGTGCCTCCACACTGCCCCGACGGGCTCCCCACGTGAAACATGGAGCAAGCCCCAGGGTGCGTCAGGTGATGACGTTAAAAGTTCCCTGAGTCACTCTTTCCCTGGAAACACCGATGTGTGCAGCACCTCTGGGGCCAAGGTGTGGAGGCCACTGCCTGCACAAAAATCCAGGCACTGAGTGGCCAATCTCCTGTATGATGGACCTTAGGGCAGGCAGAGTGATTTCAGGCACCCGGTGACGTGGCGGTGACAGGATGGGCTGCTGACTCCAAGGTCAGCGATTCAAAACCACCAGCTGCTCCACAGGAGAGAGACTTGCTTTCTGTCTACTCCAGTACAGATTTACAGTCTCTGAAACCCACTAGGCCTCACTGTCCTGTCCTATAGGCTGCACTGGCTCCATGACAGTAGGCTTTAAGATGGTTACTTAGTGAGGGGAAAAACCTAGGTGGAATGTTGCTGTTCTCTCTTTCTCGGGGTGGGAGGGCGGGGAGTGACCAAAAGGATATTCATTGGTAGATAGGTTATTATTGCTTGTGTAGCTCAAGTGGGAGTGCTTCTTTTCCTTTAAAGATCTGGTGGTATGGGAAGGCTGGGCTTCTCAGCTCTGCGGGCTTCTTGATGAAGCCAGGCTTCCTGGCTTACATAATTTCCCTGACAGCTGATCACCATAAAAAGAATTAGAAATTTTATGACCAGGCAGTCTTATCCAGACACATTGAGGGATGCAGATCTTCTTGAAATAATTAGAAATCAAAACAGACCATAAAGTATCTATTTAGAAGAGCTATACATAGCGGGTAATGGATTCTTTAACAAGCAACCGAACTGAGATCATAAAATAGCCAGTCGAGCTCTTGCGTAGCAAGAAGGTGGGTTTGCAAGGCTGCCTGGGTCACGCCGACACACGCCCGGGGGGGGGGGGGGGGGGGGGGGGGGGGCTGCAGTCTGTGTGGTTCCCAGGCTGCCCTCCCCGTCAGAGGGGGCAGCTTGCTCTGGGGCGTGGGCGACGACGACGACGACGACGATGACAGTGGTGGCCGAGGGCGTGTTCACGGGGGCTCGGTCCGACCGCTCTTCACCTCTGCCGTCCACCTTTTCAGCGCCTGCTGCTGTGGCATTTCTAACCGGGCTGCTTTGTTTTTCTGGCGGGCATTTCCCACCGACATTGATCTGATTGATCTTTCTTCTTATTTCTCTCTCCTCCTCCTGCCTCTCCCTCAGTCGGCAGCACCTCTTCCTCACCAGCACTGTTAGGAATCAGAGACCCTCGCTCTGAATACGATAGGACCCAGCCACCTATGCAGTATTACAATAGTCAAGGGGATGCCGCCCATAAAGGCCTGTACCCTGGTAAGAGCCCAGCCCTGTGTATGACGCGGTATCGCCACACGCCGTGCTTCCCGGTGCCGGTCCCGTCGTCGGGAAGTAGCCCCTGCCTGGGTGAGATGGTCTGTCCATGTCTCTCCCCCCATGGCCAACCAGGTGCCTGTCTCCCTGTTGCCTAGCTCCAGCCGGGCGTGCTGTCTTTTCCGCTGCTTTCAGTAAGACAGAGCTGGTGTCGTGATATGGGGTGGGGGGGGTGGGGGGGTTGTCACAACAAGTGAGAGGAGCCCTTGGGTGTAGCAAACAGTTCACTTGTTAACCAACCAAGTGGGAGGTTGGAGATTCAAATCCACCCAGAGAGCCCACGGAAGAAAGGCTTGGTGATCGTGGCCTGGAGCGCCCCGCGTAGCTGTGCTCGAAAGCTCACAGTCTCCAGGAGCGAGCCTCAGTCTCCCAGCGATGGGTCATCCTAGTCAGAGCTGCACCCAGGCTGCAGCTCATTGCCCCTCCCACCCCCACCCAGACGGAGCAGACTCTCCTGAAAATGAACACCAGGCCCTGGGTGCAGCAGCACAGCACCGGGACCTGAAGCCAGAGCGCAGAGATCGGTTGCATTTGTTTTCCCGGGAAGGAGTTTGCATGAAGAACAAAATAGACGCTTCTCACGCGGCTGCTTCTTTCATAACAAAACCAGGATTGCATACCGCTCCCCTTCTCTGTTCTAGTAGAAAGCTGTGCATCTGTGGGCGCCGACTGCGCAGGGGCTGCCTGTGGGACTGAGGAAGGCTGGGCAGCCCCAGGACACACACATCTCTCAGGGCCATTTTCCCCACCAGCATGTTCTCACGTACAGTCACAGTTGGGTCATTCTCTCCGTGTTTCCAGCTTTTTCACAGTGGTTATTGCACACTTAATATATGCTGACATAGAGTAAACATAGGTTTTATCTATGCAGGGAAACCAGAAAAGACTCACAGCGTGCTCTGTAACAGAGCTGTGTGCTTCTGCGATGTACTCAGAGGCAGCCAGCCCCTGGGGCCCCCAAGACTCACAGGGTCGCAATGCCCACACCTCATGCCCATGAAAACTGCTGCCGAGATGGCAACAGGGCCATGAGTGCTCCTTCCCGCCCCACCACCCCTCTCCCCCAAAGAACCTAGTTATTAGAATTACTAAATAAATAAAAGGTGGTGGTAATGTAACTCCTGCAGGGGGAGCATGCTCAGTTCTTTGGTTGTCTTTGAAATGGTGATTTCACAGGACTGTTTACTCATCGACCATTGTTACTATGGCAATTAATAGCTCGGAAAATTGCAGAGGCTACATTTCAGACACGGAGCTCGGCAAAGGAAACACACAGGCGCGCGTGCGGCGGCTCTTCCTGACCCGACAGCAGCCTGCTTTGTTATGAAAGAGCATGCGCTTTACCCTGCACGCCCTGCTGTCGCTTCTGCACTTGCATGGGTAAACTAATCCTCCTCCAGTATGTGCCTCTTTCCTCATTAAAAAATCAAATACAGAACCCTTCATTAGCCTTTGCAATCGAAGAAGCCTAGCCAGTGGGTCCTCGGGCGCCCGCAGGTTATCTTACCCAGTTGTTTTTGTCCACCACCCTCCTCTGGGGGCCCAACAGCATGACCATGGCTATGCTGCTGCGCCAAGACCAGGGGCCCTTTCCTTTTCCCTTCCCTGGCCCTGTGCCACAGCCTAGGCCCTGGGAAGGCGAAGTTCCTCGCTCGAGGGGCAGCCGCCATCCTCAGACGGCCATCAGTCTTGAACAGGATGGCAAGCGGCCACTGCCCACAGTGGGAATACGGTTAAGGAAGGACCTTGTGTGTGGGTGAGGTACTTCCACCACCTACTCTTGCCATCACACTGGCCTCTCACCGTGCGGGTGCTGTGATGGGTTACACCTCCTGCTAGCTAAAGGTCAGCAGCTCTAGCCCAGCGGCCACACCCTGAGAGCAGCATGAGGCCTTCGGCTCCTGAAGCATTCCACCCCACACCAGCAGGTCCACAGGAGTCAGCCTGGACACATGGCAGTCAGTGTGGTGGTTGGGTTAATTGCCCTGCAGGGAGCAGTAGCCAGATGAGATCCGCCAACCGACCCCCCCCCCACCCCCAACCACCACCACTACCAATCTGCAGTGCCAGCAGGGACCACAACGCCCCATGGACAGAGTTATGACCACACGTTTTAACCTCATAAAATATTTTCTTACAGGCTCCAGCAAACCTTCACCAATTTACATCAGTTCCTATTCCTCACCAGCAAGAGAACAAAATAGACGGCTACAGGTGAATTTGTGGCATCGTTTGGCAGGAGGGCCATTGGCAGGGACGGGCACCGTGCAGGTCCGTGCCCACCCCAGGGGCACAGCGTCCCCAGGAGCTCTTTGCTCCATGGATGCTGGTGTGTGGATTCAGCGAGTCACTTCCCCAGGAGCCCGAGGTCGGGTGTGTCCACATTGGTACTGTTGGGACCATCGCGCCTCTGCGGCCAGCCCCCTGAGAAGTGCTTAATTCCTACCCCATGCCCAACTATTCCCTTCCCAGCTCTCTTTTCTGTTAAAACTGAAAATTCCCCCAGCCTCAGGGTGGGAAAGGTGGGTAATCACCTTTCTTGTCCTCATCTCCCCGTCTCCCCCATGGACACTGCAATCCCAGTACAAACCAGGGGATGTAAACCCCCAACCAGGTGTCCGTTCCTCTCAAGGCTGCAGGGGGACTCTACCCCCATGGGGCTGGGCCCCACTTTCCGTCTGAATGGGGGCTGGTGGTTGTACCAGCCCACTCACGTCTCTGCCTTCGTGGGAGGACGCCCGTCAGCCCCCGGGCTTAGGACATCGGTCACCTTGATGCAACCTGAGCAATCAGGACCCCACCAAAGAGGGTGGACCCTGTCCGTTGGCCAGCCCTGTGGTATCGTGGTCACACCTTGGGGCTTCTAACCAGGTCAGCAGTTCAAACCACCAGCTGCTCCTCATGGGAGAGAGCTTTTCTACCCCTGTGAAGAGTCTCGGAAACCCACCGGGGGCAGCCCCACCCTGCCCTCTGACGTCTCCATGAACCGCCTCAAGGCTCCGAGGGTGGGTTCTGTTTATCCTGCCCTTCAGCTGGATCGCCTACAACCTCCTCCTCGTTGTCTCTCGGGTTGGGAGGAAAAAAAGTTCCCATTACTCGACTATAGGTTTATTTGGGGTGGTTCTAGTCAGAAAAGTAACCTCAGAGGCACAAATGTAAAGGAGTTTTGCTCCTTGATATTATAAATTTCCCTTAGAATGTGTTTAGTCGGGGACCATTACTGCAGACAACTTTGTGACACTTTTCAAAGTGGGTGTGGTCAAGAGGAAAGAGCAATGTCAGAACCGAGACAGTTTCCCACCCAAAGCGCTGGAAGAGATCACCCGGCGCTCTGAGGCCAGAGCCCCTCTGGGGGTGTCCGCTCCCCTTTCCTCACTCAGCGCCGACTCCAGAAGCCTCACCTGCAGGAGGCCCTCGTTAGTCTCAGAGGTCAAGTCCAGGAATCTCTGTCCGCATGTGCTGCTTCTCATTTGACTACCGCCCTGGGATTGCTTATTCTTTTAATACGACTTAGAGCAGAGCATCCAACGCTGTCGTGGTGTGCTGGTCCCCAGACCACACATTTCTCTGAACTCGTGCCCTGTTTTACAAGCAAAGCACAAGCTCATGGTTCTGTGAAGACGGGCCCTCTGCACCACCACAGAGAGAGAGCCCTGCCTAGTAAGGGTGGGAGGCTGCCAGGCCCACCTCCTGCTAAGGCCTAGCGCCCTCCTGGGGGAGGGGCCGGTTTTCTCTGAAGGCCATAGGACAAGACTTCATCTCACCTAGGCAGTCCGCCCTGTAAAGCGACAGGTTCACTAGCCAACATACTATGTTCACCAAAAACAGCTTTTAACTCTAAAGTCCTTGCATAGCAAATACTGCTTTTAAGAAATGCAAAGCAGGACACTTACATTGATTTTCTTTGAACTCTGTTTCAAAAGATGGTTTTCATTTACCTTGGTGTTTTCATTTTGTCAACAGCATCAGCAGTTGTATTACACACAGGACGACTCCGGCAGAAAGAACTTTGATGCGTACCGGTTATATTTACAGTCTCCTCACAGCTATGAAGATCCTTATTTTGACGACCGAGTCCACTGTCCAGCTTCTTCTGACTACTCAGCACAGTACGGACTGAAATCCACCACCAATTACGTAGACTTTTACTCCACTAAACAGCCCTCGTACAGAGCGGAGCAGTACCCAGGGTCCCCGGACTCGTGGGTGTAGCATGAAGACGCCGGGGAGAGGGACGCTGTGGACCGCTGTTTGGATTGAGATGGAAAACCCGTCTGGTGACTCGATGGTGATCCGTGAACGTGAAATGAAAGGAAGAGTGAAGAGCAAACTTTTCTCTATTTTCTTTTTTGAGGAATTATCAGGGAAGTGAGGGAACCTTTGGGAGAGAGGACTTTCTGAGCTCTATTTAGATGTTAGGTGTAATTAATTGTAGATTCTGTAGTCTGGTGGAGGTGTGGGCGACGTACGTGTTGAGCGGCTTGAGGAATGGATGAAATGAGATGGGGGATGTGTAGGTCAAATCAAATTAAAGATGATTTTTTTAATGTGAATAAAGTTATGTTCTGATAGTTTGTACAGAGAAAAAAAAATTAAATGGATGCCCTTCATGTTTTATTGCTATTACTAAATGTCAAGATTGTATGCTATTATGTCTTGTAAATTTCTCCTGTTGGTGTAAATATGGAAATGCCACATTGGTTAAGTGCCATCATTTGTAATGCAGTGTGTCGTTTGAAGAGAGAGTTGAAGAAACTGACAGCTTACAACACAAGTGGGAACACCCGAGGAAGTGTTAGCAATTAAAAACCAAGGCAGCACCCTTTGTTTCCAACCTGAGTCGTGTACTTTTGAAGCACAAAGTCCAGTCTGGTTTCGCTATGCCACACCCATTCCCTGCCTCTTTCATAGGACACTTCACTGCCATTTTCTATGCACATAGAAGAACAATAAATGTGGAAATTTCATCCTTGGAAATGTGTTCTCTGTCCTTTTTTTTCTCCTCAATTTTCTGCGCGTAATGTGAAAAGGCAGATTCAATAAATGTCGATCTCACTGCATGTGGTACACAGCTTAACTATAACCCATCCGTTCACTCTCGAGGCATGCCCGGGTGGCAGGCAGGGAAGACACCGGGCGAGGTAGGCCAGCCAGCCCAAAGGCCAGAGCTCGGAACTGTGCCCCGCTGCTTCTGCTGTGGCATTTTGATTTACGAAGAAGGGTCTGTTTGGATCCTAGGTGTTACTCTACAGGGTGGGCGGGTGTTTTTGTGTGTGTGTGTGTGTGTGTGTGTGAGAGAGAGAGAGAGAGAGAGACACGTTCAGGAGACACTGCAGCTACGGAGCGAGGAGGCCAACTGAAAACACACTTGCCACCTGGCCTTTTGGAGCCGCCCTGAAGCAGCAGGCCCTGGCCCACAGGTGAGAGTGGCAGCCAGCTGCCTTCACAGCGACACGGGCTTGGAAGCCCCAGGGAGCACATCGCTGGCTGCAGTGGGTGGTGGATTTTTGCCTAACAGAAATTACATCCAGCTGCCTGTCCCTAACTGAGCTGACAAAGACTCCTTTGGGCATCATTTTTAATAAGGAAACCTCTACATAAAAGAAAAATGGTTTTATTTTGTTGCCACCAATGCATCCTTTATCCTTCCTATGTCTGAGTCATTTCATGAGATTCAGTGACCCCTGGAGTAGGCGTGGGGCAGGGGGAGGCCCAGGGATGTGGCAGTTGGGGTCTCAGTAATCCTGCACAATACTGTACCTGAACCGCCTCCTGCCTCTTCCGTAGAGAGCTGGGGAACAATGCATGTGGCAGGTCACGCCTGTGAGTGTTGGCTTTGGCACCATCTGTTTATCATCATAATGTGAATCATAGATTAAACGCCTGCCCTTGTGATTACAAGTGTTTGGAAGGAGACCCAAAGGGAAGCGCTCTTCCTTGCTGCGTGGGTTGTACCCCCTAGATTAGGAGCCAACATGAAATGGAAACACAAGTTCAAGCAGGAACGAAGCTCTGAGGCAGGTTCTCCGAGACGATGGATGCCGGAGTCCACGCCTGGGAGTCCAACAAGCCGAGCTCTGGCTCCTCGTGGTTGATAGAGTGGGAAAACGCCTTTCTTAGCCGAAGTTGCTGAATTTCCCCCCAGCAACTGGCCTTGGGACTTTTAAAACGTTATCTTTCAGAGTTTGTGTAGCTGGCTTCCCTGAACCTGACATTTCCGTGACTGGTTGAAGGCCCTCATTCAGAGCCCCGGGAAGATGAGGAGCCTATGCTGGCTGGCTGCAACCGACTTGGTTTCAGTGACCCCAGGGGGCTAGGGTAGCTCAGGGGGGCCAGCTCCTCCCCTTGAAACAGGAAACCACCCAGAGGGGTTTGCAAGGAATCCACATTGAGCCTCCAGTCAGACTTACTAATAGAGCTATCTATAAAGGCATATGAATGAAGGAAGACAAGGTAGATCCATGTTTTTCAAAGCCCATCTCTTGAAACTGAGAGCCATGTTTGTGCTGTCTGATAAATGTCACAAAGTCAGGGATGTGAGACGAATTTGTGTGCACTTATTTGTTTTTTGTTTTTTAACCCATGCCAGTTGTTTGGGAACCCTCGCAGTCTAGTGGCTATAATGTCAGCAGTTTGAAACCACCAGCCTCTCCTCAGGAGAAAGATGGGATTTTGTTCCTCTGTGAAAAGTCACAATGTCGGAAACCCACAGGGACATCTCTGCCTTCTTCACAGGGTCACTGTGAGTCAGGGTCAACTCGATGGCAATGAGTTTTGTTTCTGATATGCCCAGTTGTTTAAACTTACATCCCTTGAAGCTCATGGACTTTTCATTTATTAAAAAAAAAAAAAAAGAAGGAAACCTCATTGTCCCATAACTCTTCCAGTTAACCCTTGGCTTTAATGTTGGTTCTCCATGTCTATCGATGGTGATTGGATCGAAATATTAAGAGTTCCCGAGGGAGCATCATTATGTGTTAAGAATATGACGTGCGGGACTGCAGCCCGCTGGCTTGGCGGTTCAAACCCAGCGGCGGCTCTCAGGAGCAGCGCTGGGTAGCTCCCACGACCACCAGGTGCCCCCCCCAAAAAAAGAAAAAAAAGAGTATGACGTGCATTACCATCTGGCCCTCACATGACAGACTTGAAGTCAGTACAAATATCCCAGTGGTACAACTATCCCTGAAGTGAACTTGAGAGTCACATGAGTGCCTGAACAGGGTTAGCCCAGGTCTATCTCACCGTAATACCAGAGGTTTGTTGTCGATAAGTCATTTCATTTGGGGTTCTTACAGCTCTTGTAACAATCCAGGCACCAACTGTAGCCAGCACATTAGTGCATATGTTACCAACATTTTCAAAACATTTTCTTTCTACTTGAGTCTGTGGTACGGGCTCCTCCTTTTTTCTCTCCCTCCCCCACTCTCCCACCCTCATGAACCTTTGATCAATTATAAATTGTTTCATATTTCATATCTTACACCATCCGGTGTGTCCCTTCATCCACATTTATGTTATTCATCCCCAGGGGGCGGGGGTGGTATGTTAATACGTCCATCATTGAGATCAGTTCCCCGTTTCTCTCCCTTTTCCCTCCATCTTCCCCCGAACCTCATGGTGTCACTACTCTCATTATTTTTCTTGAGGGGTTTTAAATCTCTCCTGGATTCTGTGTGTCAAGCGCTCTTACCTGTACATGCTCTGACCTAAACTGGATATGTAAGACAGAACTGGGGTCATGATAATTGGGGGAGGAAGCTTTAAAGAACTAGAGGGATGTTTGGGTTTCATCGGTGCTATACTGCCAGGGTTTTTAAGAATCAGGCAACTGAGTTTCAACTCAACCCTTATGTAGTGAGAGCATGGCAACATGGGCCTCGGTTTGCCAGAGGACATGATCAGTACTCTAAATGACGGAGGAACCAAAAACCTGGTGCCCTTTTCAACAGGCTTCAAAATCAAACCAAACCCCTGCCGTTGAGTCAATTCTGACCTGGTGACCCCGTGGGACAGAGGAGATCCACCCCATGGGTTGCTGAGTCTGAAATTCTGTACGGGAGTGAAGAGAGCGACATGGTATCAACCAGTGGACCTTTGGAACGCAGTCTGATGGGACACCCCTAAGCCACGGCGCTCCATCTGGCAAAGTCGAAGGGTAGAAGTCCCATATGGTTTATCCTTTCAGAAACAGACTGCCTCGTCTCATCTTTCTCAAAGAGAAACTGCTAACCCGCCTGCCACTGGGACGGCTTTCTCTAAATGAAAAGCCTTTTTTATTTGCCAAAACAAAAGGTAGCCCCAAAAAGTGAACATTAACCACTGTGTTCCATGAACATTTGGGGAAACTTGGACCCTGCTCATTCGAGTGTGTGTTGAGCTAAAATAAGGATGCCCAAAAAAAGCAGTACGTGAACCTTAACTTTCAATAATACAGGGGAGCATCAAAAAGCTCATGAAAAATGGTATTAAGCAATAATGAAAATTTCCCACAAACATTTTGCAGATCCCTTGTATCAGTCCAGTCACTAGGTAACGCAGTATGTTTGGAATCACTGTGATACATTTGCAGGAACAAATTATTAAGGGCCCTTAGATGGTGGTTTTATTTCTATAATAAAACCAAAGTACAAGAGAAAGATGAAGTACTAGACTAGTGGGTAGATGGGTATTAACTTGGTTGGAGGGGAAGATAGTAACCAATAAGAAAGAGAAGAGACATCAAGGGGTGGGGGAGAACGGCTATTTATTAGGAGTCATGAGAAGTTGTTTAAACTGTCTGATTCAAAATTGATTATCTGAAATTGATTATCTGAAATTAAGACCCCCTACCAGTTCACAATAGATTCATTTTAAATGAAAGCAAGGTAGAAGAGTTACACAACTTGAAGACGCTAGACAATGTTGCTGATTTATACCTGTAGAAATTCTTGAGTTTCTGTGGTTCTTATTGTGCCTATTCTTACAACAGATAATGATGATCACTTGTGAATCTATCAGGAGGAAATATTTGAATTTTTGGCCATAGCTATTCACTTATTATATTTTTAAAAATATATATTTATAACAGCATTATTCATGATGATCAAAAGCTAGATATTACCCAAGTATTCAGTAGGTGAGTGGACAAATACATTGTGGGAAATTGCTGAAGTGGGGGTGGGGGGGATGATAAAAAGAGGCAGCAATTGCTATCAAATTGCTTTCATCTCATAATCACCCCGTATGTGTGACTCACTCATTGTACGCCATAGAATCGCTATGGGGATTGGATCAGCAGGTTGCTTTCCCAGGTGGCCCTGGGTGAACTTGAACCACCAACCTTTGGGACAGCAGGCATGCGTGTTAATCTTGTGCACTACCCGGGAACTCCCAATGGGAGGCTAAGAAAAAAGCATGAACCCCAACACAATAACAGACGGAGCTCAAAAAACAAACAAAAGCAGCACTTTGTACAAAAGAAAGCGGACACTCATGGTACACTCTGGAAGATTCTATTTCAAGAAGTCAGAATGCGGTTACCTGTGGGGGGCGTGGGTAAATTTTACCTGTGATGAAAGATCTCAGGCATCTGTTTTGATCACTGGAAATATTCTAAGCTGACTAACCCCAACCAAACCAAACTCAGTGCTGTGGAGCCAGTGCTAACGAGCCTGTGCTGGGGCGTCCACGGGGAGTGTACAAAGGGCATCAAGACATGCACGTGAGATGTCACACCACGTGTGAAAGGTACCTCGCCTGGAAAAATTCGTACTTGCCTTATCTGTCAGTAAAGACATCCAAGTGACAAGATTGTTTAAAACTTAGATTGTTAAAACAGTACTCATCTCCTGAGTTGATAAAAATCCGAGGTAGGGGCTGAGCCCCAGTGGCGTAGTGGTTGTGCGCGGGACTGCGGCCCACTGGGATGGAGGTTCGATTCCAGCTCCACGGACCAAAGGTTGGGCCTCCTACTCCCACCACCTGAGGGCAGTGATGCCCAAAACAAACAAACAAACAAAAAATCCAAGGTATTGCAACCTTACGAAGCCCCCGCTCACCATCGTCTCTTATACAAAAGATTTCACCAGCAGATTCTTTTCCTATCTGTGTGTCCAGTGAAGACCTGCCAGCTTGCCCTGGAGAGAGGAAAGTATGTGGTCCCTTTTACTGAAGGATCTGAGGAGATTTGTAAATAGACACTTCGGCCACCTCAGGGCAACCAAAAACCACAGGCCAGGAACTGGGGAGAGGAGGCCTCTCCAGGAAGCACAGGAGAGGGGTTAGCTGGAAAGCCTCGGGTCGCTGAAATGTGAGGCAGGGCTGCCCCCCCCCCCAAGTGCAGATCTCGGTTGCAAGTCTGTGGCTTTAGGGAGAAGGCAAACAATCTCCCTGGTACGTCGTTAACAACTGGGAAAGAGGCCGAACCAAACCCAAACCCGTGGCTCCCAGGGGCCCTCACGGACCGAGCAGAACTCCTCTGTAGGCTTTCCAACATGAGGTCTTACAGAAGCCAACTGCCTCGTGTTTCTCTCAGGGAGGCCGTGTGGTGGGAACCAGTGATTTCTTAGCAGCCCAGTGCTGAATCCACAGCACCACCAAGGCTCCTGGGGAGGTTGCGACTCATGCCATCCATTCAATTCTGACTCACAGCCCCCCGGTGAAGGGAGTAGCACTGCCCCCATGGGTTTCCACAGCTGCCGGGGTCTGCTGGAGCAGAGCTTCATGCTTCTCCCAAGGAGTCGCTGGTGGTTTGGGTCAGCTGACAGGATGGTGGCATAACCCGGCATGCCACCAGGACATCCAGCGCCAGGGAGTTAGGGGAAATCCTTGAGGCAACTGGCCCTAATGATCTGGTTGCCCCTTACTGGCTTGTGCCTGGGGCTGGGCATGGAGCCCTGCCCCGCTTCTTGGCTGACACTTGACTGTCCTGTCTCTGAATATCTTGATTTTTCCTCCAGCTTATTCATCCTTGTGAGAAGTTTGCTGTTAGTCATGCATGTGATCACTTGAATTGACAAACACACACACACACACACACACACACACACACACCGTCTTGATGTGTACACTCTCGGAGAACAATCTGTAAAGGCTGCAGACAACAGAAAGAAAATGATGATGCCTCCAATCCTGTCTGTTTCCATGTCTTCCTGGTTTCTATGTGAGCAGCTCACTCACTGGAAGCAGCTGGCTTGTCCTCTAAGCGATTGTGACTATTGCTGTTGCCTGATTCTAACTCGAAATCACTCAGAAGCATTTTGTGCTGTCATAATCTTTTGCAGAAACCAGAACCAGCTCGTTTGTTATTAGTCCCAGCCCACAGTTGGGGGGATTTTTGATAAAGGCTTAATGATAGTATGGACTAGTTCGCCCTGCTGCTTATGCCCCCATGATCCCAGAGCTGACCGATGCGTCGCCTTATAAAATAAAATTAAGCACGACTTGTGTTGGGCGAAAGGTGTAATTCTGAGATCAGTGGGGAAGTAGCCAATTCTTCCTTCAGAAGTCCCTGTAACTGTTAATTTACTCCCCCCCCCCCCGTGGCACCGCCCCTGAAGTGTGCCTTTATTTGCCACCGATGAAATGCAGTGTGTGTGGCTCACAATGCTTTGATGAGTTGCTATCGTCTAATAAAAGGCCTCGGGGATCCCACTTCACAGAAGTCACGGTGGCAAAGTGGTTCCGTGCTGGGCTGTTGACCACAAGGTCATCAGTTCGAAACCTCCAACCACCCCGTGGAAGAAACACGGGACTCTACTCCCATCAAGAGTTAGCGTTTCAGGAACTCACTGGGGCAGGCCTACCTTGTCCTAGAGTTGGCATAGACTCAGGGGCACTGGGTGAAAGTGAGGATCCCTGGTCCGGGACTAGAAGCAAAGCTGTCCCTGGAGAAGGACATCATGCTCAGGAAAGTGGGAGGGGCAGCAATAAAGAGGAAGGCCATCAATGAGATGCTTGGACCCACTGACTGCCCCGTCGGGCTCCGGCATAGGAACGATTGTGAGGACAGGATGGCGCAGGCCGTGCAGTGCTTCCTGCTGCTTTGTTCTCCCAGCCCTGGGGAGTTCTCCCTTTGCGGGTCTGGGAATTAGTAAGGGAGGTGTGCCAAAATCCCTGCAGCCTGGAGAACAGGATTCGATCAATCGGGGTCTGGTTGGACACAGGTGTCATAGGAGGGAACTGGTCCTTGTAGCAATGGCATTAAAAAAATAGTTTTAAGCGTGCATCAATTCCATCACTTAATTGATATACAGTGCAGCCAATCAGATGCAATCTTAAGGGCAGGCACAAACAACTGTGCTAAGTGTAGTAAAACTGACAAACAACTTCAAACACTTTCAAGACTTTTCTTTACTGGAACCAGTCGCTACATTCATACACTATCCCTTTCAGGAAGGGGGTGGGGGATGCTGAGGTTGATTCACTTATACCAAAAATTGCAACACTGTTTCACTGGAACGCTTCTGGACTAGAAGATGAGATTTTGACACAACACATTGACATTCAGCTAAAGTCCAGAGCACATGAATAATTCTGGAACTAACTCACAGAGGGAAAGTACCCAAACATGAGAAAATGTGCTTCCTCCTTGACTGCATTATTCGACTCTATTTATTGATGTGAGTCAGCCTTTTCCCACATGAATATCATTAAGTCCAAGTACCGCTCCACCAAGACTGATGATCATATGGAAGTGTGCTTGAGGCTGACTGTCAGAGCTACTGTCTGGACTATCCATCCCTGCTTCATTCCATTCTGTGTAAACCATCAGAGTAAACTCAGGACATGACAAAAAAATGTGCATAGTTAATTGTGTTGTGTTATGCAATATGAACTCATGCGGCTATGCAAGGTACATAAACATACATTGTACATATAAAGAATTCTCAAAGCATTTATGAATAAATGTAATAAATACATATGTTTGGCATTTTTGTAGCTCATAGATCATTTTGACTTGATCATTTTATAAATCGCTCACATGCTGAAGAAGTATAAGGCCCTCCTGGTGTAGGGCACGTGTTGAGACAGTAAAGAGGGGAGTGAAGCAAGTGAGAGAAGCAGAGATGGGGAAGGGACCAGGCTGGGAGAAGGCAGCCCAGGAGGCCACAGGACTCTGTCTGGAGCAAGTCCACCAGAAGTCACCACCATCAAGGCGATGCCAACTCACAGCCATGCTAGAGCAGACCCCTAGCCAACTAAAAGCGTGAGACAATAGACTTGGGGGAAAGGTAGCTATTGGGTGGTAATTCGGTGACAGCACCAGAAGGTAACATAGCCAGAGGATTTACTCAGCTGGCAGATCATTCAGCACCTTGTCTTCATGTTTCCCTTGGTCGTGTGTCTCCACCTTTTTCATGGCTTCTCTGGCAATGAGCCTTTATCAAGTAAAAAGATCATCCTGGGAAAGGTGGGCAGACACTGAATGGATCAAGCCTGTCACTAGTCAGCACTTGACCTCGAGAGCAGCTGGGGCTGCACCAAGTGGGAGCCAATCGCACTGTCCTCCAAGACCACCTTACCATGTGACAAGCCGTCACCGAAGAACTGTATTCAGATGGCAGCTGTGAAGCCCTGAAACACTGTGTCTCTGCTAAGACACGTTGCGAAAGACGGTTTTCCCCTCATCGCCATTGGGAGACACTCCAAGGCGACCTGCTGTCTCCGCCACATCCCCGGGTGTGAGATGTGTAGCTCCACTCAGCAATCTCAGTGAACCCTTATCCTCAGCTGCTGGGTCCCTGGCCATCACATTCTCATTCCAGGCTGGAAAAAGGAGTTGAGAAAACAGAGCCGGTCCATTGAGTCCACCCTGTCACAGCAATTTCCTGGATCCTCTTGTTGTCGCTGTAGTTAAGGGCTGTCTAGATGGTTCCGACTCCAGGTTTTCTTAGTTGGGTGCAAGTTGGCAGTGACCGCCTCACTTCATCTCTGGGGGTGCCCTTCTCTGCTTCCCTGGCCCCGGACTTTCCTTGGCATGGTGCTGGCAGAACCTGCACCACACACACGTCTGTCCTGAAGGAAGGACAGCCAAGTTGCTCCTTAGGAGGGAGGGTGGCAAGGCCTCATCGTGCATACTTTGGCCCCTCCCACCAGGTAGCCCTGTTTCTAGAGGAGTTGAAGAAAGGCAGGGTCTCTGTTGGTCGGGGACAATAGGGGCTGCATGGGGAAAAGGTATTCTCAGACTCTGCCCAACGGGGTCAGGCAGCCCATTAGACTACACACCTGACTACCATGACAAGGAGAGATGCTGAGACATCTCTTTGAAGGGGGCCGACTCGTGGGCAGGCTCCCTGTCCTATTCCTTTCTCCAGCCTGGAATGAGCAGGTGGGACGACGGGAGCTCTGGCAGCCAGTAGAAAGCCCAGAGATTAATGGATCTACTCGGTGGAGCTGAGGTCCCTGGGACATGGTGGAAACACCCTGTCGGCAGGGCTGTGTCTCCCCGCCGTCACTAGACTACAGGATGGAGGGGAAGTCCAGCCCTTCACCTCTTGTCAGGTTGAAAGCACGGTTGTTCCGGACTTTGCTGTTGCCTCCTTCACACAATTCCTCAGGGCTGAGGGGCTGTTAGCTTCTACGGCAGGGGTGGGCCCCTACTCCCCCTGCCCTAGGTTTGGAGGTAAAGTGGGTGGTCTCTGGGGAACTCTCACTCACCCCAAAAAGCCACACAGTCAGTATCCCTGAACACCCCCACACAGGGACCGTCAGGCCTCCTGGAAGATACAGAAGGACACCATTCATCTCATCTTTACATTCCTCTTCAAGGGCAGGTGAGACACTCACCTGATGAAGAGGAGAACAAAGGTCAAACCAGATCATTCAACTGGCTGGGCCGGAGTGAGAGGACGCCTGCCTCCCGTGGGCAGGTGGTTCAGCAGACAGGCATGGCAGGGAGGCCTGGCCTGTCAGCTGGGTGAGTTCCATTCAGCCGGAAATCTACAGTCGACTGAATTTTGCTCTGGCTCAAGCTATGGTTCTCAAATCTGCTTCGCAAGCAAGAAAGCTGAGAGGGGCTTTAATATCTCACTCCGGTGCTGGTTCCTGGCTCTTGGGGAACGTTTGGACTACCACTTGACTGTATGGAGAACCAAGTGAACCTCAAAGTGTGAAACAGGCTCTGCTCAATCAGCATAGACAAGAAGATGGGGAGCGGGGGTGTTGTTTGGGGTTCATTTTCTGGTTCATGGTCTGATTACCTTCAGTCGCTTCCAGCTGGAGAAAACACCCTGCAGAAGGAAGCACCCCTGTCTTCACTTGGATTAGAAGCCATAACCCTGAGGATGAAAAGTCAGATCAGTGATATTTGGAGAGTAGGACTGAACTTGAAATTGCAGGTGAAAGGTCCCCTTCTTCCCTCCTCTTCCTTCATAGGATTACGGACAGCCAGCTCCACAGTGCAGAGTGCACTGTGATCAGTGCAGGCCAGTACAGGCTGGCACGTGAGAACAGAGACCGCAGGAGCCTGCAGGAGCCAGGAAAATTAATGGGCCCATGAAAATGAAGTGGGAGTTGGCGGGGGGGGGGGGCGCTTTAGGTCAGCTGCCCACCCAGGGAGAAACCTGGACCCACGAGGTGGAATGGCCATCAGCTATCCCTTCACTGATCAAAGTCCATTCGCTAGGCCATCTCTCAGAAAGATGTGACCGTTTGTCCTCACCATTGTACAGATGCGGAATCCCTGGGAGAGGGGGTTCAGAGACTCCCCCCTGAGTGAGAGTGGCTGAGCAACCTCCATCACTGACGCTCCGGCTCCCACCCAGCTATCTCTCTGTTGAGGACAGCAGGAGAAGGAAAGTCAAGAGCTCTCCATTGGCCTCAGAGGAGGGAGGCCAGGTGAGCCAGCCAGGCCAGCATCCTCTCCGCAGTTGGGCTGGGTGTCTCGGGTCAGGTCTGCCCTGGCCTACCTACTCTCCGGTCCCCTGCTGCCCAGAGGTGGGGACCTCAGGCCACTTGCCACTTGCTCTAGAAAGTCTCCCTTTCTGCACTTCCTCTCAGTTCTGCCCTGGCCTTCAAACTCATCTCCCTTCCCACCTCCCTCTTCACCCACCATCACATAGACGGGAGACTCCAAGCCCACACCCATCCCTCTAAACCAAGCCCACACCTGCACACCTGAGGGCGGGGCACAGCCAGCCTCACTGCTGCTGACTCTGACTCCGGGACTCTGGATTAGCTCCCAGTGCTGGAAAGACCAGACTGGTACCTCTCCTGCTGAGCAAAGCCGTTTCCCAAATCATGTTCCTAAGGACTCGAGTTCCACAGATTACCCACGGAAGAAAAATTTTATGGTCAAATGCGTTTTTCAAACGCAGCACAATGTCGCTCACGTGGGAGTCTCTGTGAAAATGTGTATCATTAAGTCGACCTTCTAAATCTAATTTTTCTCATCTTTAGTCGACCCCAGACCTTTGCTTGGGGAAGGGGTACATTTCTTAGAAGTGGTGCCTTGAGAAACTCCCTCCATAACGTACAAGAGAAAAGTTCTCTCTCCTCATTCACTCATAAGTGATGGCTAGACTGTCCTGGAGAGTTCATAGTCATGATTCATCTTTTCATCACAGGAAGGCCCCTTATACTCAGGATAGCCTAGTAAAATCTGCACTGTTCCATCTCTCCTCAGAGAGGGGGAGGATGGTATGCGGGAGGGCCAGGCATGCGATGCTAGCTGCTCTATGCCCTCTCCAAATAGCTCGCAAATTTGGGGCCCTCAAGACCCCTTGACAGGCTTACAAAAGCATGGAGGCCCACAGAACACTTGTGCGAACATGGGTTTTATCTATTCATGTTTGCGATATTAAAAATTAAAACGGAGGGATTTGGAAAACATTTAATATTTCATTGAAAAGTAATGGCATTAATCCCAGACATTCTACAGTTCCCTACAAGTACAAATGGCATGTTTTATGAAAAATGAGGATATTTTCATACACATGCATACAGAAAACTAGCACAAAGAAGGGCACATTTTACAGTTTTAGATCTCTCTGTCTCTGTCTCTCTCTCTCTGTCTCTCAATTGCTCCGAGACAGGTGGAGCCTCACATCTGCTCCCCTATCCAATCTGCTGTGAGGTCAAAGTCAGGCGGCTCCTTCCCCACTGGAAGCAGCAGGAGGAGGACGGGGAGTGGGGAAAGGGCATAGAAACATTGTCATGAGGGCAAATTTGACCTACGCACCTGTGACAGGGACTCCGGAGCCACACCTGGGGACTGCTCTTTGAGGTGATGACAGTCCCTTCTCTTCTCTCCATGCTCCTGCCCAGGGCCTTGGATGGAGGGTGCCCCGCCCCACTTCTGAGATGAGCAGGCCCCGGAGGATGGATCTCTCGGGAAGTCCGGGTGCTCTGGGCTCGGGGCTACCCAGCGGTCAGTCCTGGTTGTCAAGCACTGACGGATGCCTCTCCCTGATCTCTGCCACTTCTCAAGGGGCTTCCAGGGAACCAGGTGGAGGAGGGGTCCGTTTGCATGTTCTTGAATCAAAGAGACTCGTAAAGAGCTTTGATCTATAGAATTTCATTAAAAGCCGCAAGGGCCCCGAGGTAGCTGTTGTCCAAACACAGATATTGCGCTCGTTTGTAAAACGCCTCATTCCCGCAACGCTGCGTTTCGGTCTCAGCTCTAACCCATGCTCCACTCTGCGGCAAGGTCGCGGGTGGGTCCACGATTGGAGGGAGCCAGGAAGATCCGTCTTCTGTTCCCCTTCACACGTTGAGCCAAGATGAAACGCTATTTCATCTCTTTGCCCTGAGGCGGTTTGAAGCCCAGACACAAAAGGGTCTAAAAGGAAAAGAAGACAGCGGGAGCTGGCAGGTCGGGGCAGAAAGCAGGGTGCGCTGCCTCCCCCGTAAGCCGCGTGAGCGATGGGTCCCGATACGTAGGGACCTGGATGGCTCCTAGTTCTGAGGAGATCCGGAAGAACAATCAGACACGGTGATCAGTGGTCCCGCCTTGGGCAGATCCCGGGAGAGCCTGCTTGACACCATGGCAGTAGCTATATTCTTTTTATAAGACCCAGTGTTAACTCAAGCTGGAAGTTTCATTTTGAAATAGGGAGGTGGGGGTGGGGGTGGGGGAAGGGATACAGATCCTGGCTCTCTGCTAACAAGAAGAGTGACTTTGGACAAAACACATCACCCATCGAGCCTCAGTTTCATCATGTGTAAGTGGGTTTATTGTCAAACTGGTTAAGATGGAGCAGGTAAAACTCTTAGCCATGTCTAGGCTATAATACGTACTCAATAAATGCTAGTCGTTATCTCACTCTCCATCTCCCTTTCTAGCATTACTTAAGGGCAGCAAAGAACAGACTCGTGCTTCTCGTCTGTAAGACTCTAAGCAAGAATATAAAAGAAAGACCACAGACCACACTCAAAGGCTATAAATCTACTAATAACATGTTGTATAAAATATTTAATATGTCTACCGTGGCAAGGACTCCTTTATAACAAAGAACACATTTTTTAATGTGCATAAAGGTGTGGCTTTCATAAAACTAAAAGTGTAGAGAAGTTCTGTGGGAAAGCTAATGAATAATGCAGGAAGCATCAAAGAAAGATGGAAGGAGTAAGCAGAGTCACTGTTCCAAAAAGAACTGATTGACGTCTAACCTTTTCAGGAGTTAGCATATGATTCAGAGGAAGAAGTCTAAGCTCCACTAAAAAGTATTAGCAAAAATAAAAACAACAACCCACGGATCCAGGTCTGAATGGAAAACCAACAGAGATGCTTCCGCCAAGAGCTGCAAGGCTGCAAGCATTTACTTGTGCACTGCAGGAAATCTGAAAGACCAACAGACTGGAAAAGATTCATATCTACACCCATTCTTTAAAAGATGACTCGATAGAATGCCAAAATGATCCATCAACCCCCTTATGATCACATACAGGTCAAGTTTTGATGATGAAACTTTAAACCGGGGCAGCAGTCCATGGACAGAGAACTGCCAGTGATTCAAGCCAGATTCGAATGAGGGCATCATGAAGAGGCAACACCTGATGTCAGGTGGATGTCGGCTAAAAGCAGGGAATACCAGAAAGATATTTTCCTGTGATTTATGTACTATATGAAGGATTTGATCCTATGGATCATATCAAGTTATGGATAACATTACAAAGAATTGGAAATTCCGGAACAGTTCCCTGTACTCTGGCCGAACCTACACAAACACTAAGAGCCAGGCATTCAAACAGAACAAGAAGATGCTGTGCGGTGTCAAATCAAGAATGTGGATGTGTCAAGGCTGGATTCTTTCATCAGATTACTCAATCTGAGAAGCTAGACTATGTGAAGAGGAACATCACATAAGGATCAGAGAAAAAGCTCATTACCAACTTGGGATATGCAGATGACACAACCTACAGGCGGAAAGCTAAGAGAACTGGAAGCACTTACTGCTGAAGATCAATGATGACTTACCGCTTTCAGTATGAATTAGACTTCAACAACGGAAAAAGTCTCACAACGGAACCAATTGGCACTATCAAGATAAGTGGAGAAAAAAGTGAAGTCATCAAGGATTTTGTCTTTCTCGGAGCCACCAAGCCCAGCCAAGAAATCAAAGGGCATCTTGCATTAAGCAAATCTGCTGCTGCTGCAAAAAAGTTTATTTCCTTGACAGGTTAAAAAAACAAAGATGTCGTTTTAAGGACTGAGGTACTCCTGTCCAAAGCTATGGGATTTTCAGTCACCTCGTGTGGTTGTGAAAATTAGACAATGGAAAAGTAAGCCCAAAGGCGAGCTTAAAATATGGTCTGGGAAAGAATATTGAATATGGCTATGCCTGCCCGAAGAATGAACAGATCTGCGTTGGAAGAAGGCTAGCCAGAACACTCCTGAGGAGCAACGGTAGTGATGCTTTGTTGTCCAGATGCTGGACGTGGGGTCAGGAGAGGCCAGTCCCCAGGGAGAGGCACCCTCCTAGAGAGTCCGTGTGAAAGGGCACGACCCTCAGCAATGTGGTGCACGCAGTGGCGCCTGCAATGGGTTCAGATATGGTGACATTTGTGCATGAGGTAGCAAGGGGCTGGGACCTGTTCCATAGCACCTACCAGCAGCAGCACCAGCAACAGCACCAAGACACACCTGTGCGCCAAAATAATTCTCTTCATGCTTCATATGTGTTACCTCTAGGTATTCATCTGCACAAATAAAAGGGTGACATGAACTAAAACAACAAAGACTCCTCCATCGCCATGTGTAAACTGGTAGAGACACCATGTTTTCAACCAGGTACTCTGGGAACCACGACTCTGGCATGAAGAGGAGCAAGAAAGGATGACCTGGCACCACTGAGACATGAGGACCTACCGCATCCAAATGGTTCTCTTCCCTGTGCACTTCTTTTCTCCTCCCTGTGCATGTTCACAACCAAAACTCTCCCAGCCCGCTGCAGCAACATCTGTCTCTGCCTCACACAAACAGACTTACAGACCTGTGCAGACATCAGATTTTGAGCTTTGGTGGTGAGCTCATAGGCTGGACAGAGTGTGTGGATGGCGGCAGTAGAGGAGGGCATGCTTGAGTCAAGCTAGGCCAGCACAATGCTCCAGGTTTGGAGTGACCCAGGCACTGATGTGTTCTATACTAAGTGGTGTGTGTGTGTGTGTGTGTGTGTGTGTGTGTGTGTGTGTGTGAGAGAGAGAGAGAGAGAGAGAGAGAGAGAGAGAGAGAGAGATTTGGAATTCAGAGTAAGAACGCCTGTGCCCCAAGCCTAAAAGCAAGACTGACAAGAGGCCAGGTGAACTATGCCACCAAATGAGAGTATTCTATTGTTCCCAGGGTACCTCAGAGATGCCCCAAAGCCTGCCAGACCTGCAGAGGTGTGCTGTATTATGCCTGCTGACTCCATTTGATGCCTGACTTCCCAAGAGTGAGAGTTAGGTTGTATGTCAACTGGAGCCCAGACTCTTCCATGCTCTATTTTTAACATGGTGTAGTCCTCCTATGTGAAGGGGTCTTTTGTGAAGCAGCTAAGCAGTTAATCTGGTCACAGTCTCAGTATAATCAAGGGAGGTTTCATTTGGAGTGTGACCAAGGCTGAATGGAAACTGATAATGGGTGGAAGCTAGCTAGTTCACTTCTACTGCTGGATATGGACCCTGCATCTGGTTTGTCGACCTCCTGTTATATTGCCTGCCAATCCAAGGAACCATCAGCAAACTACCAACCTAGGATGCATTCAGCTTGACATCCATCAGCCTGTGGCCTTCCAACTTGACTTTTTTGCTTCCTGATAAAAATCTCCAGCTTACATCTGACCCATGATGAACCCAACTAGCCTGATACACTTCTACAATGGTGTGAGCCTTTCTTGATAGACATCCCTCTTTATATGCATACATATGCAAGAGTCACTGGTTTGCTTCTCTTGAGAGTCCATGCTAACATGCCCACCCAGAGAAGCAAGACAGGAAAGAAAACCAAGACAAACAGCTATTTTCAGGTTGTTTTTGGGAGCCCACCAAGGTGTCTTGTTTACCTTTCCTTGGGGTCTGTCCTTGGCTATTTCTCCTTTCCCTGGGTCCCACTCAGGACACCTCCACCATAGCGAGAGACCCCCAAAACAAGACAGGGGCGATGTGTGGCTCCATTAGCTACACATCACAAATGCCTGTCACCACAAATAAGAAAGCCAGCTTCTCAGGACAAATAACAAGGTGACTCTTTACCAAAGAAAATTAATGGTGTCAAGATTAAAGGGGAGGGAACCAATGTATGTGCAAATCCCGATTTCATAGGCCTGTCTGCTGCTGAAGTACTACAAAGCCTGTGTAAAATCAGAACAGACCTAGCTATATTCAGAGTTTCTCTCTCCTGTCTCCCCTATTCCCAAGATCCATTCCCTCAGAGCCAAATTAAGCCCAGGTGTGTGACTCTGCCATCCCTGTCACAGAAGCTATGGCCCAGAGGAGCTGATTTCTAATGTGGCCCCTGGGGAAGGTCCCAGTCGAGTTCAGGGCAAAAAATCCTCCGCTACTTCCTGTGAGGCCCTGAGCTCCCGTAAGCACCCACCCATTCTCTAACCAGACAACCTTTTGAGTGCATCAGCTACAGAATTTGTCCCAGGCAGGAAAGAGCCATCAGCGGGAGAAAAGGCAGTCCAGTGTCTCATCAAATCAACTTTAGCACCTGTCTCCCTCCCACCAGCCTTCAGGAGAACATGGAGGACAAAGGACTCAGTTTGTATTTGTTCCGAATTCACCACAGTCACTAACTTGCCTATTAAAGGCACAGCGAGGAAAGACCTCACCTACTAATCCAAGGGTCGGCTGTTCTAGTTCACCAGTCACTCCACAGAAAAAAAGTCCTGGACAAAAGAATGGCAATTTGTAAATTATTAAGGATTCATGGGGGAGGGGGAGGGAGGGGGAGGGAGGAGGGAGGGGAAATATGGGGAACTGATACGGGGGCGGGGGCAAAGTAAATGGAGGATATCTGGAGAATGATGATGGCAACAAATGTGCAAATGTGAACTGCATACAACTGATTTATGTATTGATCGTGATGAGTTATATAAGCCCTGAATAAAATGATTTATTAATTAAAAAAAAAAAAACAAGAAAAGTACTGGGAACTGCTTCCACCCAGATGACAAAACTGGAAAGCCCAAGGGGGCAGTTCTACTCTGTCGGGATGGACTTAATGGCTTGCAACAGCGACAATAAAATGTTCTTGACGGAGACCTGGGATGGGTGCAAATGCTTAATTTGCTCATCTGCGAACCAAAGGGTTGATGGCTCCAATCCACCCAGAAGCATCTGGAACAGCAAGGCAGGCGATCTGCTCCTGAAAAACCAGTCATGGCAAACCCCGTGGAGTGCACATCTCTGTGACCGGCTTGGGTCACCAGGAGTTGTTGACTAAGCAACAGCAGCAGGTTGACTGCCATCTTCTAAGTATTGTGTGTTGAGTACATGACATGTATTATTTTATGAAATACTCACAATTGTTCCAAAAAGGAGGTATTATACTGAAAAGCTTCTGAAGCTCAGGACATAGAGTTTGGCCAGGAAGCCAGTTTGGTGTGAATCAATCTCCTATCCAACCTCTTAGCTGCTCTAGGATCTTTTCTTTTGATGCAGCCTATCCTGATGGCGACCTAGAAACTTCCCACACAGATTTAAGGATCTGGATGTCAATGAGAGGGCTGTTGAGAGGATCGCAGCATCTCTGGAAGGATTAATATTATTGAAGCTTCCCTGGGCATGTCTAACCTTCAGGCGACATGACCAATATTTCTTTGTTCCCCCATGTGAATGTTTGTTGTGGTGGTTGGTTTATGTTCACAGCAAGTATTGTTGACAGAGAGAGATCTTGCAAGGGACAGGAGTCTTACTTTCCAAGTCTTTCCTCTCGGGGACAACAGGCTGGCAATAGACCAACCATAGTCTTTCTGGGCAGGAAATAAACACTCTTGTTTCTGACCTGCTACCACACTCTCGAAATGGCCCAAGGGCTTAGTGTCCCCAGGGTTCTGCACTCTTGTGTCCTGAGGTCAGCTGTTCCAGAAGGAAAAGTATATTGACTTATAAAAGAGAAAACCAGATAATTCTCTATTGATTTAAAAGAACCTTTGACAATTAAGCAAGTAATATATGTTATTGGGGGGGGGGCAGGGATCAGAAAGAAAGACAAGGTGCCAACCCCACCCCAATCATAATCACTGGTAGCATTTTGGTGGTTACATTTCCAGATGTTTCCAACATAGAAAATTATTTTCCGCACAAAAACAGCAGAATGCTGATGATATTTTTGGTAATCCATTTTTAATCACCTAAATATGAGCACATTTCATGTCATCAACATATTTTCCAAAATATTTAGCACATTTCATTAAATGAATGTATCACAGTTTTCTCAGTGCATCTCCAAGGATGCCTACATAGATTCATCCATAGGTTTTTTTTGGCCTGTACATTCATATCAAATGAACACCTGCCCATTATTTGCTTCTTCTAAGAGAGATGGTTTCTAAAACACATAAACTCTCAGGCCCAAAGACCCAGGACTGAGTCTTGTTAAGAGACATTCTTCTTTTTCTTTGTGGAATAGATGTTGGTGAGTTGCCTTATAAATTGCTTCAACTTTAGATGGCACAATGCATAGAAGTAGTTTCTGGATAAATGTTATCCAACCAATGTCAAAATTCGGAGTTCCAGTCTGCATCTGTGCTCATCAGACCAATGGTGAGTCGATGCTAGGGGTAGTAGAAGTTCCCATCTACCCATTACCACATTCCTTGGGCCACAGTTAGCGCTAGTTGACCAATGTGGACACTGAGACTCCAACATTCAGTTAATATGTCTGCAAGCTATTTTGAGTAAGTCAAAGACGCTCCCAGGTAAGCTCCTTAGTTATGGGTGCAAACTTGGTAAAACGGTCCCTTCCCAAGCTCACCTGAAGGTTGTCATCTACTTAGTTTTTTTTTTTTAATCATTTTATCAGCGGATCACACGACTCTTATCACAATCAATACATACATCTATGGTATGCAAAGCACATTTGCACATTTGCTGCCATCATCATTCTTGAAACATGATGGGCTTTCTACTTAAGCTCTTGGTATTAGCTCCTCATATTTTCCCATCCTCCCCTCTCCCCCTCCTTCATGAACCCTTGATAATTTATAAATTATTATTACTTTGTCACAGCGTACACTTTCCAGTGTCTCCCTTTACCTACTTCCCTAGCTCAAGGAGGGAGTTATATGTAGGTGTTTCTAATTGGTTCCTCCTTTCTCCTCCACCCTCCCAGTATCACCACTCTCCCCACTGGTCCTGAAGGAGTCATATGTCCTGGATTCCCCATGTTCCTGGTTCCTATCTGTACCAGTGTACATTCCCTGGTCTAGCCGGAATTGTAAGGCAGAATTGGGGTGGGGGGAGAAAGCACTTAAGAACTAGACGAAAGTTGCTTATTTCGTTGTTGCTACCCTGTACCTTGACCAGCTCGTCCCCTCCCTTCTGTAAGGGGATGTCGATTCACCTACTAATGGACTTTGTACACCCCTCATTTATAATATAATTTTTAGTTCTTTGATGTCTGATACCTGATCCCTTCGACACCTCATGGTCACACAGGATGGTGTGCTTCTTCCATATGGGTTTGTTGCTTCTGAGCTACATGCCACTTGTTTACCTTCAAGCCCTTAAGACCCCAGGCACTATATCTTTTGATAGCCAGCCACTCTTCCTGAGAATAAAACTACCACTTTGCTCGGTTAGAGTCTGAACTCAAAAGAAGTCTAAACTACTCAAGACTCAAAATGGAGCTACGACGTCATCCACTGCAGACGTACACTTTCCACAACCAAGTGCGTTTGACGCTATGCTCTAATAGACCGGCTGGGAAATATAAAGCCACACAGTTGAGTTATTTCAGGACCCAGGCTGGGAGGAGCCTAGTAGCTCGCTGTGTCCTTCCTGGTACCCCAAATGCTTGGGAATTGTGTTCTGATTGGATCTAAACAGTAGGATTGTGGGGTCTCATAGCAAGCCTTGGCACTGGCCCACTTCTAGGAATTTTGGCGATTTTACTTCCTAAACAAAGATAGCTATATATGCAACCTGTATAAGGTAAGAGGCGGGCACAAATATTACCAACCTAATTTTTCAGGTGAAAAACACAAGTATCTTACTGGAAGGGACCTTCTGAACCCTTTGTCCAAATGTCCCCCTCAATGACTCCGTCCTAAACCTTTAAGAAGATAGCTGCCCATCCAGACCTTATGGGGGTTCCCTCCAGGTGCCTGAGCCCTGAGATCTAGGAGCGGCACCTCCAAGGGACTTCTGGGACAGCGTTCCCTGACCCACATAGGACTACGCCAGGACGTCGTCTTTGCTTTCCAGAAACCTTTGTTCCACGGGAAACAAGTGTTGTTTTCCTGAACCAAAGCTCCAGGGAGCTGAGGGGAAGGGACCATCCTACATACAGGATGAGGACCCAAATGGCTCTGCGACCCCCAGTTCCTCTTTGGCATCGCAGTCCACTGGGCAAAAGGAGAGAGGAAGTGGACGTGGATTTTCGGGGAAGCAAAGTTCCCGGTAAACACAGCATCCAAACCCGTCTGCCTGCTCTACGAAGCAGCACAATAGTAGCCGGTCTGCCGGATAGCCTCCAGGGCAGCAGCCGCGGGAAATGACCGCTCTCTTATTTGGAGAAAGGGTCAGTATGAGGGCAAAATGGCACCATAAAAAGAGACACCGAAAGATGCCATCATCTCGAAATGTTCATCCCAGGCCCGAGCACCTTCTCTTCCTCCATGGCTACAGCCCCGCCCCCTCGTTCCTCTGAAAAGGCCCCAAGAAGCTGGCCTCTGGGGTGGTCATCCTCCTTTAGACTAACTTGCCAGAATGTGTCCTTGCCCCACGATCGGTTCTTCCTCCAACTCAGCAACTCCGGCTCCAGGAGGCATTCACTGAAACCAGGGATTTCCAAGACGTCTCCCAGGGGCCAGACCTGGCAGCTGCAACAGGGAGTGTGGGCCTTGGCTACGAGTCCTGCTGAAAGAAGTTCAGCTGCAACGTGTCAGGAGGAAAGTCGTGGTCGTCTTTCACGCGGATCCATTGGGTCCTCTTGTTCGGCTTAACTACATCAGCTTTGAGAATTTGATGCGGGTGGACACACGTCAGGCTTGATGGGGTGGAAAGTTGGGAAAACAAGGGGCCTGGGCCCAATAGGAAGCCCCGGACCAGGGTCAGTAGGGTTAGTCTGGAGCGAAGATGAGCACGGACCATTTGAAGGAGGCCAATGAGGGTACGGTGATGGGGGGGTGGGGGGTGAGGGGCAAAGTCTGAAAGGAGCACAACAAACCAGGCTCAGATCACGCTCTGTCTGTGGCCATTCCTAGCATCATTTGGGGGTGGGGGGGAACTCAGGGTCAGGATAGGATACTTCAAGTGTTGGGCCCAGAGCTCCCAGTTCTCCTCTAGAGGGTGACATCTTCCGTGACCTGTGTGACCTGGGCCAATTGTTGATAGATAGATGATAGATAGATAGATATTTTAATATTTTAATATTTAATAGGATATTTTAATATTCTCCATTCCCACCCCACCCCCTAGGTTTACATTTGTATTGCTTATTCACTTCAACCAGTGACAGAGTGTATCAAGTAAAATCTGAAAGGCCACACCCCACGTCCCAGCCTCCCGACCCCCTGAAGCCATGACCTTAGCTTTCAAGGAAAGAGCTGCGGAGCGCACACGCCGGTGCCAAATCCTTCCAGTGCTGAGGCCTGGAGCATAATCGTTCGCCCCCTCCTCCTCCATGTCCTCCCCAGCAAAGCCAGGACAGCAACAGAAGCAACTTCGTGGGCTCACGCATAGACACCTCATCCCCGTGCCTTGCCTGCTGTAGTCACTGCCCGCTCCCTGGGCTCGTCCGTATCAGCAGACCTCCCTCTCATACCCGGCGCAGGAGGCATCTAACCAGGGGCCCTCACATGGGCTCCAAGTCAAGGACATAGCACCACGGGCCGTCCATGCTCTTCTGTGTTTTTGTTTTGTGTTCGCCTTTTCTGCGCATTCTACCGTGCTTTGTGCTTCGGGTGAACGTTTACACTGCAAGTTCATTTTCTCGGCAACAATTCACACTCAACTTGTTCTGGGACATGGGTTGTACTCTCCACACGGTGTCAATACCCCCCTCGTTTCTAACAGGCATTTCCCTCTCCACTCGCCCCAGTGCCTGCCCTAATCCACCTGCCCCTGTTGGTTTTTGAGCCAATGTGGTCTCTTTCTTCTCAGAGAAGCACATTCCTCCTGCGGATCTTAGAGTGTGGTTTACAGGTCCGTCGGGGATGTGACTGAAGGTTGTCCTCAGGAAATACTTACAGTATGTCCACTCTCCTTTGCTCCTGGCATTGTCAGATAAGCTGCTAACTAAAGGTCAGTGGTAGCAGAGAGGCTGCCCTGCCCTCCTCCCCCCTTAAAGACTTACAGCCTTGAAGATCCGATTCGGGGCTTCCACGAGTAAGGGAACCAGTGAGCGTAGATGTTACCATCAAGAAGGTCACAATTGAAAGGTAAATTCCAGTCCCACTTTGTGTCCGTCCCATGCTCATGGGTGTGGACATTGGAGAGAGAGAAGAAAGGGCAGGTGGAAGGACAAAGAGAAGGCCCTGCCCGGGAAAAGCCCGAATCGCAGTTTATAATCTTTGATTGACTGAGTCCTCAAAAGGAAACGGGACCTTCCTTCACAGCAAACTCTTCAGACTGGCATTTCAGAAAAGCCCAGGAGCAAAAGCTGAATTTCCCTTTGTAATGAGTTTGTGTAGGTTTTGTTCAGTTGTGGGCTGTTTGTTGTTGTTGTTGTTGTTTGAATCCATTTCATGCAGAAATTCCTCATTAGCTATTGTCTGGTGTTGGATACCCTGCAGCAGGGAAATGCTGCTTGGTTCAGAGAGCAAATAAAGCTCCTCCCGTTCCCATGGACCCCCACGCCTCACACCTTCCCTTCCTGGCTTCCACCTGCAGAAGGGCTGGCAGAGTGCCAGGGCAAGTTCATGCCCTCTCTTGCTCCCCAGGTCGTTAACAGCACAGTTTACCCCGAGCCAATTTGGTGGACTGGCTAAAAACTCTCCCCTTCTCTTTCCCCCACTAGCCAGGCCTGAGTGAGAACTTCACCCTGACCTTCTAAGTGCCAGTGCCCTTCCTCAGGTTCCTCAATGTGTACACACATAAGAGGACACCGAGGTGACAGCCCCCCGCCCCCAAAGATACAATTACTGGTCTTCACTCACCTGGAACAAAATAGAAAGGAGGAAACCAAAGACTCCCAGAAGATCCTAGTTGACAGGACCATTAGACCATAGGGGCCACACTGAGACCAGAAGAACTAGATGGTGCCCAGCTATCCCTGCCTACCATTCTGATCTGGGCTGCTATAGATGAACCATGACAGAATAGATGAACAATTCAGACTCCTGGAAAGCAAAACAGACTTACTGGACCAGTTGAGACTGGAGGAACTTCTGAGACTATTGTCTTCGTTACTCTTTAAATCTTGAAGCAAAAGTCGTGCCTCGGGTTACCTTTTATCTAAATTGCAGACTGGCACACAAAGTCAAGAATATTGCGTGTGAATAAGGTGCTTCTTTTTAAAAACAAACAAGCACAAAACCCCAAAACAAAGATACAAATGTAAAGGGACAGGGAAAGTAAATTAAGGGAAACAAGACAACCAGAAAAGAAAGTCTGAGAAAGTACCAATATCACTCAATAATTTCCACAAAAATCTTTGAACAGAAGCCTACAGGGCTGTGTAATCCTGCACTGAAAACACAGTAAAACATTATCTTAAAAAAAGAAAAAAGAAGAGCAGTGAGGTCTGGCTGGGAAAATAGGGAATTTGGATTCAAACAGCGGTGGCTTGAGTCCCAGTTGCTTTGTAGGGCTTTGGGGAATTGATTTAACTCCTGTAGGTCTCACTATCCTCCTCTATGAAATGGGTTAACAATTGAGACTGCCTTACAGAGTTGCAGGAAAGAATAAGCAAATGTGAATATAAACTGTCTGGCATCATGTCTCACACATAGATTATGCTCATTAAGCTCTTGCCATTTTTCTCTTCTCATTTCCTATGACAACCACATTGATCAGTTTACCTGCCCTTCTAGAAAGTGAATTCACCAAAGACAAGAACTATCTTTTATCCAGCTCCATATTGCTGACACTCAGCAACTCCAGATCTTAGACCGTGCTGGTATGTAGTTCCCAGTACTTCAGTCATCTATTTCCACAGTAATGCCACATAACGAGCCATGCTTCAAAACAATCATTTATTTAACACAAGATTCAGCACGTTACGGGTTTAGGTAAGGCTCCACTGGGTCGTTCTTCCCGTCTTAACTAGATTTGGCTGCAAGTCAACTAAGCTCTGCTTCTGAGGATTGGTTCAGCAGAGACAAGGGTGGACCATGTGTCTGTCGTCAACCCGCAGTGTAGACTGGATTTGTTTCCATGGCAGCTGAGCAGGATCCTGAGAGAGAACAAAATTGCAAGGCTTCTTGCAGCCTTCACTGAAAACTGGCACAATGTCGCTTGTGCCAAAGTAAGCCATTCCAAAGAACAGAGAAATAGAAGCCATCTCTTGATTGGTAAAGTGCAGGGGCAGCAAAAGTGAGGGAGGTTCTCGGGGACAGGGATTGATCCAGGCACAGGCAAAATGTTGAGGGCAGGGCAGGAACGGGCCACGTTTAGCTCGGATGTGTGTAGGGTTGCTATGGGTGGGACCCAACTCAAGGGCAGCCAACCACTTCTTGATTGACGGGAGAATGAGGTCACATTTTAAAGGACAAAAATTCAAGAGTAGGGAAGTGTTACCATTTTTGCAATCTATCACACCCAGTAAGTAGTGCTCGAATAAGAGACTAGTTAGGTTGGCAGGGAGGCGGGGGCGTAGGGGGTGTGGGGTGGTGGAATGAACCAACAACTACGAAGAAAAGTCTGATTTACATCCTCGCAGCCACGGGCAAGACACTTAAATTCTAGGTTTCTAGGTTGCTCAAGATAAGCTAGAAGAAAATTGACCTCTCAGACCATTAAGCGGTGGAGTGTTCTCGAAGGTACAGTAAAGAGAATATGTGCTAACTGGGGGATAAATCAAGACACTCCTCTCTCTCGGTGTCTTGGGAAGGCAGGTGAGCCTGGATTTATCGAGGACACTCAGCCTCTTGACAGGAGTATAATTACAGACCCGGAGTCATTAATCAGCAATCCGCTGACGACCCAAGGAGTCTATAAACTGCTAACTCTCTCTCTCTTCCAAAATTGATTCGACTTAAAAACAATTATTTAAATTCCACATACTTGAGTACTTGGCTCTGAAGAGAGTAGGGCAAAATTTTTTTTTGAAAAGAGAGAAGTTTGCGTGTTTTCTTAATCTCCGCTTCCAGAACATCTTTTTATTAGCCTTTCAATAGGTTGATGAATCTTTAATTAACAAAAAAATAAACACCCTTGTGTGCACACAGGTAAAAATACATCACAGAGATGCTTACCAAAAACCCAACTATTGTGATCTCAGAACCCTCCCTCAGTGATGTGCGGCCCATCTCATCTGAGAAGGGTTTATAAAGGCACAGTGTGGAAGGAGGAGACTTCAGGGAGTCTGCTCCCAGGTAAGCCAAGTCAGTCTCCATCATGGTGGACCACCACCTCCCTCAAGACCAAACCAAGTCAATCCAGCAAGTATTTCCCATTCTGCCTACTGCAGGAAGCTGGGTAACGACCCCCCATGCCCACCTCCCACAGATTTGTGAAATTGCCAGGCCAGGGGGCTCAGCTCCCAGTCTGGACTGTATCCCAGCTCCTGCAGGACCCGCCCTCCTCTCTGGAGATATTGTCTGCTGCATAACATCGTAGCCTCATTGACTGACTGCAAAGAACTTCATTAGCAAGCTGCATGTCATAGATTTTGCTGAAGGTTTGGTGACCCAAAGGGGTAATGACAGTCACTTGGCAGGCAGTGACTGCTGCAGCCAACAGAAAGCCTGACTCCACATGGCCCTATCAGCAACTATTCCTGTCTGCATCCTGAGAGTTTGAAGGCTCAAAGTCACCAAAGCCCTTTAACAGACAAGACTGGTGTTCTACTTCTGAAAAACCAGTCAATGGGAAGCCTATGGAACTCACTCTTATTCTAACACACGTGGTCTCCCTGAGTCTGATTGGCTCAATGGTTGGCTTCCACTTGGGCATTCCCACTGGCTCTGTCTTCCCTGGCCTCTGCCTGGTGCTGTGCTCTTTGATGAGCTTCTCGGGGCCATTTTCCTGTTTCCTGCTGTCTAGCTCTTACCTCTCCCACCTCCCACACAGGTCCACAAAACTCCTGAACTCTGACCTCCTCTGTTTTCTCCTGACTCACCCGCCCAGGCTCTCATCTCCCAGCAACAAGGAGACTCCGGTCGATTTTTTTTCCCTTCAAACAAAAGCCTAGTTCTTTGTTGACAACCATTCTTCCTCCCAGACCAACAAGAAACTGTTGTGGTCACTGCAGCAAACACAGGTGCTTTCTTTCATGGGTACGCTCTGTCTGCCATGCGGTTTGAGAGCTCAGACAGCATTGTTTCACCGCCTGTCTGGCCTTCCCCTTCGGAAGGCTGTTTCTTCAGAGTGAGTGATTAGATCAAAGAGATTCCTGTTAACAGCATCTTGTATAGGAAACCAACCTCAACCCAAATCCCACCTGTAGGTGCATCCATTTAAATCGCAGTGATGCTAGAACACAGAGCAGGACGCCATAGGGTTTCCAAGGCTACGGATCTTTATGGGAGCAGAAGGCCTCATCTTTCTCCCACGGATTGGCTGGTGGGTTGAATCACCCACTTGACAGCAGCCCACTGTTCAACCCAGTGCGCCACCACAGTTCTTAAGGAGCCTATTGTTAGGAGCCATGGACTCGGTTCTGACTCTCTGTGTACAATCAAACCAAACACCACCTGGTTCCGCCCCCACCAAGACAGTCTTCTTATGCTCGAGCCCGTGGTTGCAAGCACAGTGACAATCCACCCTGTTGAGGGTCTTCCTCTTTTTCACTGCCCCTCTACTTTACCACGCAGAGTGTCCTTCTCCAGCCCCTGACCACACATCCAAAGGATGAGGGACCAAGTCTTGCCATCCTTGCTTCTAAGCAGCATCTGGCTGAACTGCTTCCAAGACAGATTGGTTTGTTCTCTTGGCGGCCTGGTGGTGCTTTCACCGTTGATTCTCCTTTGTTCTTCCTTATTGAATGTCCAGTGCACCACATGCATACCAGGTGGTTGAGATTACTCTGGCTTGGGCTGGACACATCTTAGTCTTCAAAGTACTTTGGTTTTTTGTTTTTTTTTTCAGATGATAAAAAGCATCATCCTCCCCACCCCCCTGCTAAAGTGGGAGAATAATGAGGGTGTATCTTCTGGTCCAAAGATATGGTACCCCAAAACATTTTAGTAACTGGTATTATTTGGTTTAGAATATTTCTTTTCTTGATTCCCTGCTCTAAAAATGGGGTGTGTCTTATGGGCCAAAAAATACAGTTACTTCCTTGTTTTTCAACACTTTTACATAATGTCTCATTTAATGTCTTGATTACTGTTTCCAAGAGCATTGATTGAGGATCCAAGCAATATGCAATCCTTGACAACGTCAATCTTTTCTCTGTTTACCATGATGCCACTTATTGGCCCAGTGGTGGGGTTTTCTTTCCATTGGTTGTAATGCATACTGAAGGTTGAACGAAATCCTTGATTGCTCTCAGCAAGGGTCTAAGTCCTCCTCACTTTCCGAGGGAGGTGGTGTCATCTGCATATCTCAGGTTGTTAACAAGACATCCTCCAAACCTCATGCTACATTCTCCTTCATATAACCCACTTCCTTTGATCATTTTTTCAGTTCTGCTCAAGTCCCTCCTTCCCACCTTAAAGTCTAGTGACAGCACTTCAGGTCCTTTGAACTAAAGAAGTTAAAAGTGTTGAGAAGATCAGCTATCAGGCATCAAAGAACAAAAAAAATCATATCATTGTGGATGAGGGGGAATGCAAAGAGGGGTCCCAAAGCCCATCTCTAGGCAAGTGGACATTCCCTCACAGAAGGCTCTCAGGGAAGGGATGAGCCAGTCAGGATGCAGTGTAGCAATGGCAAAACATACAATGTTCCTGTAGTTCTTAAATGCTTCCTCATCCCCCCACCCCCCATTATGATCCCATTTCTGCCTCACAAATCCAGCTGGATCAGAGGATGTACACTGGGACAGATAGGAACTTGGAAACACAGGGAATTCAAGATAAAAGAACCCCTCAGGACCAGTGGTGAAAAGTGCAATAATGGAATGGTGAAGGGAAGGTAGGGTTGAAAGGGGGAACAGATTACAAGGATCTACGTATAACCATCTCTTTGGGGGATGGACAGTGGAGAAGTGGGGAAGGGAGACGTCGGATGGTGTGAGATATGACAAAATAATAATCTATAAATTATCAAGTATTCTTGGGGGAGGGGGGTCCTGGGAGGAGGGAGACTATGAAGAGCAGATATCGGGGGACAAGCAGAAAGACAGTGTTTTGAGAACGATGAGGGAAACAAATGTACAAAAGTGCTTGACACAATGGACGTATGTGTGGATTGTGATAAGAGTTATACAAGCTCCCAATAAAATGGTTTAATTTTTAAAAGTGCAAACTTGAGCTCCTGCTGTAGGCCAAGCAGAGGTTGGACACTCAGCATAACTGACCACATCTAATTGCCCCCATCCCCACCCCAATTCAAGGAGCCCTGCTGGCACAATGTCTATAGCGCTTGAAGGTTCAGCAAAAGTCAGCACTTCAAACCCACCAGCTGCTCCCCTTGCAAAAAAATCCAGTCTGCCTCCCCAGCCTAGGACACCCTATGGGACAGTTCTACTCTGCCATAGAGGGCTGGGATGAGTTGGAAATGGCCCAACAAAACCAATAGCCCTTTCTTTTTAAAAAAAAAAAAATTCAATCTACTGTTCTCTTTTTGTTTTATCTCCATTATGTTGGTTTTGCCTACCTATATAAGATAGGCGTGGGAAGCAGATCCCAGGAGAAAGCAATGGGACCGACAGTTCTGAGGGGACTAGGAGGAAGAGGAGGTGGGGGAAAGGAGTGGTGAGCAAACGACACCATGGACAGAGAACTAGGGAATTAAAATCAGTAGCTAGGAGGATGTGGAGATCGCGCTGGGATTGATATAACAGCAATCTGGCTGAGAGGAAGGACTAAGAGGCAGAAGAAGGGCAAGTGTGATGGTGGAGCAGGAGGAAGGTAAAGGAAACAGAGGAAAAATTTAGGAAGCAAAGCTATGGATAGAGGTATAAACATAGGTATGCACCTATGTAGCTATATTGATTCATAAAAATAGATGTATTGGTCTATGCACACATATTTATAAGGCAAAACATCAAAAAAGTGGATGGACTTTGGGCTTCTGCTCAAGCCCTCCCTCAATGCAAGGACACTTTGTCCTAACAACCCGGCATTCTCTGATGCTCACCCTCCTGACACGATGACTGAAGACAAAATGGGTGCACAAGCAAATGTGGTGAAGGGAGCTAATGGTGTTTGGCTATCAAAAAATAAAGGATCTGGGATCTTAAAGGCTTTATGTTAAACAAGTGGCCATCTAACAAGAAGCAAAAAGCCCATATGAAAGAAGCACACCAGCCTGTGCAATCATGAGGCTTCAACAGGATTAGGAAACAGGCGTCAAAAGACCCAAAACGCACCAATAAAAACATATTATGGAGGACAACGGGGACTGAAGCAGAGACTCAATACCCACCTGTAGAAAATAAGACACAGAAGGCTCACAAGAAAAAGATGCGTCAACTAGGGCATCCAGTATAGCACCAATGAAACACACACTATTCCTCTAATTTTTTGAGGTTTCCTCACCCCTCACTGTCATGAGCCCAACCCTACCATTCACTGCGGGCAAGGTTGAAACATGTACACTGGTACAGCTAAGAGCTCATGACACACAGAATCCAAGTCAGATAAACCCCTCAGGAATAGAAATGGAAATATGGATACCAGGAGGGTAGGGAGAAGGTGTGGGGGGAGGGGAACAAGGGGGATCCAATCATAACGATAGACATTTAACATCCCCCCAGGGGGATGAACAACAGAAACATGGGTGAAGGGAGACAGTGGTCAGTAAAAGAAATGATGATGGCAACATATGTACAAATGGGCCTGATACAATTGATGAATAGGTTGTTCTAAGAGCTATAAGAGCCCTCAATAAAGTGATATTAAAAAAATATCTCCCTCCAATCATCCTCCTCCCCCCTCAGCCCTTGTGGTCGCAGCTAGCCCATGGATGACAGAGTGAAGTGGCCCCATTGGAAAGGTCATCTGAACGGAAGCAGATTGCCAGCATTTTTCTTCTCGATACAACTGAGGGGTTCAAACTGCTCACCTGGAGGTTAGCAATCAGAGTAAACCTCCCTGCCAGCCAGGAAGTGGGGGTGTAGCATCCAATTACAGCTGAGACGCCTGTGCCTCCCACAGGAGAGAGAGTTGCTCCTTGAGACTGCATGTCCATTTGCGGGCTGACTCCTGTGAGTTGAGCCAGGTAGACAAGGATTTCCGCCCTGTTCTGTGACCTTGAGCTAATCTTTCTGCACCAATTTCCTGATCTCCACACCTGGAGGTACTGCCTCCATAGAGTCCACCTGGAGGGGCTGACTGTTGGGGAAATAAACAGTTGATTAGCAAGGTGGTTGGTACAAAATCCCTGTGATCACTAACATGAGTATCCCCAAGCCTGCACAGGTGCACAGAGTCTACCCCGCCCCCTTTAAAAGGCATCACGGGGATCTTACCCTACCCCAACATGCCCCACGGGGAACTGGGTCTGTCGATCCATGACACCAAAAACTAAACTCAAGCCCACAGTTTTCATCTGTTTGTTTATTTCTAACAATTTCACTGACAAACGATTCAAGGTCACACATGTCACTAGTTCATAAAACTCGTCAAAGGTGTGCAACTATCGGGATAATAAACTTGGGCCACTTCTTTCCTGGTACTGGTGGTACGTGCCCCATTGCCTGCCAGCCACCCTGTCACGTCGCTTTGAAGCTGTTGATCCAGTTGTTGTCTGAGTAGGTTTAGCTAATCTGGGTTTCATATAAAGAAAACCAGACAAAGTCATGACAGAATACAAAAAAACAAACAAACTGGTCCAAGAGCAATAACACAGAGGAACAAAGACCAACCTCAATCGATAACAAAGCAGAAAATATTAAAAACTGGAGCTATTATACTTTGTGTCAAGGGGGAGATCGATGGAAACCTGTCACAATTTGACCGAATTCCAACTGCAGACACACACACACACACACACACGCCCTGCATTGCCCTCTGTCTGATAACAAAACCCCTCCCATCCCTGGTGCATGCTCAGAGGGGGTGCACCAGAAACTCAATCTACATGGGGGGATCATTATAGGAATTTAGGGCTTTCGCCATATCACAGCCTTCTGTAAAGTGGGTGATCAGGATTTAAGTTTTAAAACTGTTCCCTTCTTTGGGTTTGGATTTATAAGTTCCAAATCTTGGATCACACAGGTGGACGTGTTGCTTCCATGTGGACTTAGCTGATGCTGCACTGAAAAACTGCTCGTCTTAAGACAAGCCTTTCAGACCCCCAAATATCATGATCCCCTTCCTCCTCACAAATCCAGCTGGACTGGAAGAGGTACACTGGTACAGATGGAAACTGGAAATACAGGGAACCCAGGACAGATGAAGCCCTCAGGACCAGTGGTGAGAATGGGGTTACTGGATGGGGGGAGGGGAGGTGGGGGTAGAGAGGGGGAGCTAATTACAAGAGTCTACACCTACCCTCCTGTCTGAAGGACGAACATTGGAGGAGAGGGCGAGGGGAGACATCGGGCAGTGTAAGATATGTCAAAATAATAATAATTTATAAAGTGTTGAGGGTTGGTGGGGGAGGGGGAAGGAGGGGAAAAGTTGAAAAGCTGATTTCAAGGGCTCAAGTGGAAAAACAGATATTTGGAGGAGGATGATGCAGCAGGCATGTGAAGGTGCTTGACACAGTCTATCTATGTATGTATTGTGATAAGCGATGGATAAGCCCCCCAATGAAATGGTTTTTAAAAAACTGCTCATCTTAAGACAAGCCTTTCAGACCCCAAATATTATTCTTTCTGACCGATTAGCACCACCTGCTTTCTTTAGCACACTTTGCTATAGCAACCATCTCTTCAGTGATCCCTTCTTGGGGGTAGGTATTGAGCAGGAGCATATCATAAGAACTAATTGTTTTTAGGTGGGGCTACAATGAAGTTTGAGCTCAAAATTCATTCATGTATCCATGGTTTACATATTTCCCTGGTTCACATTAAAGACATCTTTGTTATTGTACTGAAGAACATTCTAAATCTCCCCCATAGGGCACATGTAGTTCTATTGATAATACCACTAATCTAGTCATGACATAGAATTTAAAGCACCGTCGAGAGGGAGAATAAGTACACATTCATAGGACAGTTCTTTAGACCAAACTCCATAGGTTGTTGATGTGTACAGATCGACAATTTAGATGACTAGACACGATTTACACTTAAGAGTTGGAAGTAAGGCAGATTCTTCATGAATGCAAAAAATGCACGAAGTCAAAGAAGAGTCATTTCAGTCTTAGAAATGTGGGACTATTTCTGGCTTTTTAATCTGCAAGCTGTGTGTCTAAGATAAAGTCCAGTCTGCTTCGTGGGAGCTCTGAACCAAATCCTTCTGGTGTGTCCTCCGAGGGATGCTGTATGCCTTGAAAGGGCAGAGTCTAAAGTCCTGCTTGTCTATAGCTGCTTCACCAAGGGCAGAATTCAAATTACCATATTTCCCTGAAAATAAGACCTCCCCATAAAATAAGCCCTAGCAGGATTTCTAAGCACTCTAAGCACTCTAAGCCCTACAGTGAGAATAAGACCGAGTGATGGGCTTGGCTATGCAGCATGCCTGCACAACCCCTGCGTTCCGTGGCAGAGCAGTGAAGAAAACCAGCGGCCCTTTTCATCTGTCCCATCGTGACCTATCTGCAGACTCTTGATGTTGCAGTAAACAAGGCACTCAAAGACCCTTTGCACATGGAAATTAATGACGACATTGAAAATAGAGTGACAAGAAATCGGCGTGGAAACCTTGTGAAGCCTAGCCTGCATGAGGTCATGATTTGAGTGACGCATCCATGGGATAAAATCACTGACAGTGTGGTTACCAATGCACCCTGAGCAAGTTACATGGCTAAGAGCTGCTCTTTGAATGAGAGCTCTATTGCTCGACATGAGAGATTGGGGCCAATGGTTGTAAAGGAAACAAAGTCGCAAGAAATTCAGGATGGAACTCCGGGTTTGGAGAGTGATAATGATGTTCGAGAAGACGACATAATTATACTTGTAGTATCATACTTTAAAAAAATAACACCTCCCCTGATAATAAGACCTAGGGTGTCTTCTTGAGGGAAAAGAAATATAAGACCCTGACTTATTTTCAGGGAAAGAGGGTAGGTCAAATGTCTGCACAGATTCGTGGAAGCGAGATCATTCTCCCACTGAGAGACTATATGTAATGTTGAATGTTTTTCCCGAAGACATGCTGGCCCAGCTGATTTCTCTGGGACAAACATGCCCTCTACTCTGCTGCCCCTGGACGCGGGTTACCAGTAAGCGTCAGTAATCACTATTGTAGGAGTATACGTGAATTTGGGGTGACCGTTGAGTGATGTAACACGGCAGAAACTGATTGATCCTTTCTCCTCACAACTCTATAAAATTTCATGGAAGCAGACAACTTTATCTTTCCCCTGTCGCATGGCACAGGAGGCATGGTACTGCTGACCATGTGGTTAAGGGCCCAATACTTAACCTGATGCACCACCAGGAATCTTTTCTGTGGCATCAGCAGTGCCCCCAAATCCACTCCTCTCAGTCATTGCATTTTGGAGCAGGAAACCAAATGGGTATGCCTTATTGAATGATCTGTCCTGAAAGGCTTCCCCAATTCACAACAAACTCATTAGTGGCCACCTAGTCAATTTCCACTCCTATCGACCATTGTGGCGGTTATGTACTTGATGTCAATTTCATGATTGGGATGTAAGGGTGGAGACTAGCCTGTTACTCTGGAGATAGTCAATGAGGCTTCTGTGTGGACATGGCTTTCTCCTGAGAATTCTGAGAAGTCTCAGGATATTTCCCAATTGGAGGTGAGAGATTTAACTGAGTTTGTACTTACAAGACTAGATGACAACATGCTGATCGAGCCTGATTCCTAGAGAATGGAGGAGCTGGAAGATAGGACAGATGGGCTTGCCCTGATGGAGCCAAACCTCTGGGGCCAGAGAAGTCATGTGGAGATGCCTGCCAGTACTGAGATGCTTGGGAGGCCACAGCGAGACCCCTGCCAGCGCTGAGATGCTTCTACTGCCACTGGGCACACAAGACTCTGCACCTACTGGCCTGTGATTGTACTGGTGTTATTGCACATGCCTTGTAAGTCAGAAGGAGACTTACAGAGTGGTATCGGACATGTGGGCTAATATTGGATGTATGATTTTGGACTGAACTGGATCGGGATGCTCAGTGTTCCATTCCTCTTGTATATAAACCTTTCCCTTATATCTATATGCACGTTTGTAAATTTGTTTCTCCAATCTAACAGGACTAACACAACCCTATAGGACTGGGTACAACTGATGCTCTGCAGAAACGCAGGCTCTTTACTGGAATAGAAAACTTTGTCCTCCTCCAGTAGAACGGCTGGTGGTTTCGAACTGCTCACTGTGTAGCTGGCAGCCCAACTCCTAACCACTCTGCCACCGAGCTTCTTCAATTCAGTCAACAGTTAAAAAATAAGTACATAGAGATATAAAATAAAACCTGGGGAGGGAGGGAGGAGGTGGAATTGAGACACCCCCCAAACATGGACTCCTGACCTCCACAGCTGGAGAGGGCTGTGTCCTTTGTTTCCATCCAAACTTCACTTGGCATCAGCTGAGGGACGTGCTACAGAGGGCCGGACAGGTTAGTGAACCCAGCCCTGTGGGCAATGGGGATAGCGATGAGCGAGCGTTAGAATTGTTGCTTTCTCTGAGATTCAGGTCAATGTCCCTCTTGCACAAACACCAGCCCGGACAGTGGAGACCCCCACTCCACCCCACCCCATCCCACTCCATGGCTCTCCAGCCGAGGCCGACTCCATGGTGACACTACAGGGTTTCCAAGACTAACTCTTTACGGGAGCAGAAAGCCCTGTCCCACCATGGAGGCTTGCAAAGGGTTGCAAGAGCTTCGGAAGAAAGGTGTGTGCTCTGCTGCTGAAAACCAGCCAGTGAAAGCTCCACGGAGAATCCTGTGGATCTCCATGGTCCCGCCCGCCGTGGCCCAAACACAGGGCAAAACTGGCAGGTTTTCATTGCAGGTTATGGTGGAGTGTGGCGTCACAAACCCAGTGCCTGGTCTTGTCAACGGGGGAGCGGGCGAAAGAATGGGAATTCGTAGGCAGGGCTCTGAGAATGGGTTTATTTCTGCTCGGTGTTGGCCTTGATAATGAAGGCTGAGCTGGCGTCTCCTCCAAAGCACTCTTCTTGCCCGAGGATAGGCGTCCCGCCCAGGACGAGAGGGAGCCTGCAGCCCTTACTCTAGGCCTGCACTGTACTGGGGGTGTGCAGAGGGTTTCGTGGGAGAGGGTGGGAGACAGGAATGAGATCAGAAGCGAAGGAGATGGAGGGTAAGGGAGAGAGCCCTAGTATGAGACCAGGCAATGGGGTGGAGGTGGGGGTGGGGTGGGGCGTTTACTTGATACACCTGCTCTGCTCCTCTGCTCCCCGGAAACCACACGCCTGCTGGGATGCTCACCTCACCCAGGTGCAGAATCCGCTTTGTTCCTACAAACGTGCTCTCTCGCACAATGCGTTTTGAAGTCTACCTACGCTGGTCTGCCTTTGAAGGGGCTTCACAGTACGAACTGGACCTCTTCGACCCATTTCTGCCCATTTCCAGGTCAGGCTGCTTCCTGTCGGGGAGCCTGATTTCTGTGAGGGAAGACCATTAGGTTTCATGCGTCTATTCTTCTACACTTTGGTTTTGTCTGCGTGGATGAGATCGGAATTAAGTCTCAAGCTAACTTTCATTTGCTTGTTTTCAATTTTTGATTAGGAACTCAGTGAGGATGTTACAGAGCAGATCGTGGGTTTTGCATTCAACAATCCCGATACGTTTTATTTTAAGCTCATCCCCGGCAATCCCTCTAATGGACAAACTGGAGTTTGAAAGCCATGAAGAGGGCCATCCTGCTGTGTGTGTGTGTGTGTGTGTGTGTGACCAACCAGTTCAGACTCCTAACCCATACCCCGCAATTCAGCCTCTCCCACTGGGAAAAGCAAAATAGAAGGTGAAGAGCAGGTTAATTTTCAAGGCTCCCCCTCTTGCACAGGCTCTTTTCAAGGCTGAAAGATGTTGACATCATCCATTTGTAATTTTTGCATTCGTTTTTGAACGAAGGCCTCCAATTGCATACCCCTTTGACTCGGCCAACCTTCAACGCACTCCAGAAAGCACTCGAGTCCCAGTGTGGAAAAGCAACCAAACTCTCTGAAAAACAGGCTGAAACACCTACCATCTTTTTAAAAAAAAGTTTATTGACAGATACTTCATATAGCATACTATTTGGGAATTCAGTCTTATCAAGAAGATTTGTGTAATCATCACCATAATCAATTTAAGAACATTTTCTAGTCCTACTTCTTGTGTTAGCTCCTCATCCACCCCCTCCCTATACCCCCCACCCCCAATCATGTCCTAGGCCAGCGGTCGACGACAAACTGCAGCTCTCTAGCCTTACACAGCTCTCTCAGGGTGAACGTGGAATTCTGAAGTCACACTGAAAACATTTGAAAGTTACTATCTCAGATCATGGTGATTTCTTTGTTTGGAAAGCATATTTAAGGCTCTTGAGTGATCTTAAAGCTGTTAAGAGGGACACGATTTGGCTCTTCGATCTCAGTTTGCTGACCCCAGCCCTAGACAATTAATGATCAGTGCAGGTACTGGCTCTAAGGATGTACCTAGCCTGGATTTCAGATACAGAAAATCATACAAAACCCAGATAGGAAGCAAGCAAACAAACAGCATCCACCACAATGACAAGACAAAACATAATAAAAAGATCTCCATGAAAAAGAAAGCAGAAAATGCTAAAAACAGAAAGAGCTCTAGAAAGCGTCAAACAGATCAAATGATAAGGGAGGGCACCTAACTACATCTGCCACAGTCTACTTTTAAAAACTGGGATCTTATTTCTGTTTATGTCAGTTCGTGTTCTTTCCACCCGCAGGGCAGGGCCTTCTGGGTCACGATCCTGCTGAGGATGCTCTTCCCACCCACCTGCGCTGAAACACCCGAACTTGACTTCCAGGAGGTGCTTATAGACTGCCCAGGTGATGCTGTGAGTCGTGGGACTGGAATCTTGTTCACATGGAGGTTCTGATTTAACATATCTGAAAATAGCATTATCTGCAAGTGCGCCACACTGGGATGAAGCGATCTGGAGTCCTGCACCACAGAATTGAGGCTACTGGTATGAAGAGCAAGCTCACACACGCTACTCATCAACATGATTCTGTGTGAAGATCTGCAGGCCTTTGGGGTACAATGGGGTCTATTATTAATGAGGAGCTTCCATGATGAAAAAGAAAAAGGAAGCTCATGTCCAATTCAACTTGAGCAACTCGACTTGTAGGTTGCAAAGCAGTCATTTTGAAAGACAAGAAGGGAAAATAAGCAGGCTATGAGGCAAATAATGATTGGGATACTCATTGTCCTGGCTCAGAACTAGAATTGCTTGGAGGATTTCCAAGACTGAGACTCTTGATAGAAGTCCACTGCCAGATCATTCTTGCATGGAGCAGCTGGTGATGGGTGGGGTCAAACAGTGGGCCTTTCAGCCACTGTACCAACAGAGCTTCTTAAGGTGGGAATTCGAGGGGAAAAAAAGCCATTCCTTCATCCTGAACCTCCTTCTCCAAGTCTACTGCTATCCAGTTGATTCCAACTCATAGTGGCACCCATACAGGATTTTGGAGACCAAAAATGTTGGTGGGTATATACAGTCTCTTCTTTCTTCTCTTGAGTAGCTTCCGGACCTGAACCATCAACCTTGCAGTTAGTAGCTCAACACCTAAGTCACAGCACTATGAAAGGACCCCTTTATAGTGTGAAAGGACAACATGCAGCCCCTGATAGGTTCTAAGTAGTGACTTATATAAATATATTCTGATTGGTTGCATGACAGATTGCATGGTGTGTTATGAGGGCAGTCACTTGTTCATTTGACAAAGGTTTTACTTACTTGATATGCTGGGTGCTGGGGACAAATGATGAGCAAAAGGGACATTGGCCTCTTCCGTCCCTGAAATTGCTCTGAAAGGAAATAGTCAAGCAAAGAGGTGATTAAATTCAGTGTAATCTGTGCTCTTATAGAAAAAGGTGCAGGCTGCTGGGGTAGGGATATAAAGATAGTTTTCTAATCCAGATGTGTAAAGTTGGTAAAGATTTCTGCAGTGAAATGAGAAGTCATTTGAGAGCTGAGGGGAAGATGAAAAGGAATCACCAGAGGGACTGAAAAGTGTGTTTGCACTATGAGGAGGAATTGATCCAGTGTTCCAGGAGCCTGGTGGAAAGGGCGTGGGTTCATTCAGAGAGAGGAGAGTGGAAGAGGAGGAACTGGAATATGTAGAGTTTGAGCATCTTAGTAAGGAATGTAAACTTTACTCTAAGGATAATCAGAGTGCCCTTAAGAAACCATTCAGATGGTATACGGAGTGCCCTAGGAGCTAGGAAGAGCAGTTTGAGGTCATGGCAGGAATTGAAGCAAAAGAGAATGATGGTCAGGATGAAAGTTCAAACAAGGGAGAATTAGATGCATGTGGATTCAAAACTATTTGACAGACACAATGGACATGTGGTGACAATTTGATGGAAGTGACGGGTGAGGCATGCATGGAATCTAGGATGGCCTCAGGTACATCTGGCCTCCACAGTAGGACAGCCAGATGGCAGAGCCATTTGGAAAGACAGGGATTCCAGAAGGAGCATGTTGTTGTTTCTGAGTTGAGCTCAGCTATGAGAATTAAAAAGAGACTTCAGAATTCATAGCAGAAGGCCAAGGTGAAAGCACCAGGAAAGATCAACAAATGGATATCGTGGAGGTCAGGGCAGAGGAGAAGGAAAAGGTTGAGACTGTCAGGTGAAAAGATGTCCAAGAGGGAAAAGCAAGTTCCCCAATCGTACGCCCATTAGAATACAGACATAAGCACAAAACATACGCAAGGAAAAGATACTGGTAATAATTACATGCCCGTAATACCTATCATTATTGCTCTTTAGTTAGATTGCTGATCATTTGTATTTTCTACCTTTCGCACAAGATCCCTGAGTGCTCCCCCCCACAACAAAACAAACAAACGTACTGCCCTAAAGTGAATGCTGACTCATAAGCACCCTATAGGAGAGGCTAGCACTGTGCCTGTGGGTGTTTGAGACTGTGATGCTTTATGGGAGTAGAAAACCTCATCTTTCACCCATGGAGTGGCTGGGGGATTCAAGCTGCTGATCTTGAGGTCAGACACCCAGCACATAACCCACTGGGGAGCCCTGGCCTCCTGTCTAACAAGTCCTGCTGTCACATTGGGTTGTTCATTGGGTTGTTAAACTGCAGGACAAGCGTTTCGAAACCACCAGCTGCTCTGCAGGAGAGAGGTGAGGCCTTCTACTCCCATAAAGAATTACCGTTTGGGAAACCCACTGGGTCACTATCAGTCAGAATGGATTCGACGGCAGTGGATTTTCTGAATCCACACTGCAGAGTTGTACAAGCAAGGCCTTCTGATCGTCTTCTGTATGGATTACAGCCAAGAAAAGCCCATGGAGCAATTCTATTCCGAACACAGGCAGTCGCTATGAGCCAAATTTGGCAGCGGAAATTTGGTTTTATTCTTTTAATTTTGACTTGGTTGGGTTGACAAAAGATTGCCCAAAATAAATGTGTGATTTTATCTTGGTAGTGAAGACAAATGCTGTGTTTGGAAAAGTGGTTGGGTCGGTGAGGGGAGATGATTGAAGAGCTGTTGATTTAATGTGAAGCCCTTCATTGGATCAGGAAGTAGAGGTGATGGACCTGTTAGCCCAATGAGTCATCGCTTCAGAAGCTTGGTTGCACTGTGCAATCGTACGGATCCTGGAACCCACCTCCAGAAAATCAGATTTCATTGCAGGGGGTGGGGGAGCTCTAAGGCCTGGAGCTTTTTCAAGGCTCCTCTCAACTCATTGACACCGTGTGGATACACACTCACGGTCCATTCCCACTCAAGCCAGCCCTACAGAACTGCCCCCTGTGAGTGTGTGAGAATGTAACTCTACAAGAGGACAAAGTCGCTTCTTTCTCTCAAAGAGCAGCTGGTGGTTTCCAACTGCTGACCTTGGAGACCGCAGCTGCACTGGTAACCCCCACACCAGCAGGGTTCCTGGATATAGCCATATCCAGGATATAGCCTGGATACTTAGCCATAAAAAGGAACAAAGTGCTGCTCCATGCCTTAACGTGGATGACCATCAGAAGCATTGTGCTAAATGAAAGAAGTGAGAAACACAGCATCGCATACTGTGTGATTGATTCCCTTTATGAGCATGTTTGGAATAGGTCCGCCTTTAGAGGCAGGGAGCAAATTGGTGAGTGCCAGTGAGGGGCTGGCACTGACTGCTGTGTGCCGTGCTTCGGGGATAATGCAAGTATTGGGGAACTAGATCAAGAGGTTGGCCAGTCTTGTAAATAGGCTAGAGGGTTCTGAGTTGTACACTTTAGCTTTATGAGTTTCACCTCCAGCAAGAGGAGATCGCAGACAAGCAAGCAAGAAGCAGGTGACCACTGGGGCCCACACTGCAGGACAGGATACCCCTGTCTTGTGGCCCTTTGAGCATCGTTTGGCAAAGGACAATCTCACCCCAGCAACACGTCAGCTCTTTCACACCTTTTCAATCGACTACGTTCTAAATGAAGTGACTAGAGGGGAAACAGTTACGATGGCATAGGTGGACCTGAAAAACATACTCGATTTCCAAAGAAGACTCAACCAACTCGATTTTATTTTCTACACAAAATTAACTCTAATTCTGGAATCATTGATGTGAAAGAAAACAAAGGTGCATCGCATTGACCGGATTCTCTCAAAGGCAGCGTGGTGTTTTGGAGCAGAAGCCATCCGTGTTCCATGGCCATGATCCCCAGAAGTAGGCCACCGAGTCTTTCCTTGTAGAAGCCAGCAGCACGCTGCCTGAAAACCAGGAGCCCTCCAGGGCAGGAGCCAAGCTCAAATCACTCGTCCTCCCAGGGTCCATTCCTGAATGTTTATTAAAATGTAAGCTCCAAAAGTAAAGTCGATTGTGGCTAAAGGTGTGGTACCTTTTTACGAATGACATATCATTAAATCTGAGAAGCCTTGGCTGATAAAATGTGATGTCATTTTATGTATCACTAAGGAAAATGAATCTTCTTAATCAAACTACAGCAAATTACAATCAAACATTCTTTGTCTTTCTTTTTTAACTTTTGGAAGGCCCTGGTGACATCTTGGGTTACACATGGGGCTGCTAACAGGAAGGTCAACAGTTCAAAACCACCAGCCTCTCTGATGAAGAAAGAGGAGGCTTTCTCCTCCAATAAAGAATTAGTCTTGGATTCGGACGGTGTACAATATGACTAAATAATAATAATTTATAAATTATCAAGGGTCCATGAGGGAGGGGGAGCAGGGAGGGCGGGAAAAAATGAGGAGTTAATGCCAAAGGCTTACGTAGAAAGAAAATGATTTGAGAATGATGATGGCCACAAAGGTACAAATGTATTTTGCATACAATGGATGGATGCATGGATTGTGATAAGTTATATGAGCCACAATAAAATGATTTAAAAAAAAGAATTAGTCTTGGAAACCCACAGGGACAGTTCTACTCGTTGTAATTGATTCAATGGGAGTGAGTTTGATTTAGGGTGGAAAGAGCTCTTTTAAATTTATTTACATAGACATTGATAAGCTCCATTATGGTCTGCCACATTTTCTTCTAAGCTGCCAGCATTCATGTTTTCAAACGTTTTTGCTTAGCACGCATCAGGCAGTCCTTTTGCACATGTCTTAGAAGCGCATCATTCGCTCTATCTGCAGGCAGGTAGCTTCCCTGTGTAAGTGCCAGGGAGCGAAGCTTCCTGAACATCCCTGTCCACACAGCTCACCTGGGGACCTTCTTCAACCACAGGTAGACAATAGGTCCTAGTTGGACCCCAGACTCTGCAGTTCTCATAAGCTCTCACATAATGCCAGCACCCCTCATCTCAGGACCACAGTGGGAGCTATAAAGCTATAAAAATAACTGCTCGTGTCTTTGTAAATAAATAGGGCCATTCTTCCAAGAAACATTTGCAGCAGGAGCACTAAATGTATATCCAGCTGCTCTGTGTGCACGACCCTCTGCATTCACAGGAGCATGGCCAAATCATGATTTAATAATTTTGAGAATGTGTTGAGGACAATGAAGCGCTACATATTTAGCACCCATGATGCATATGGTCCATGACAGTGAAACGGTGTGGAGAGCTAAAGACCAAGCTAGCACATGCATCTAGTGCTGTGTCTGCCCCCAATGCTTCTGTAGTGTGCTTTCAGCCATGGGCGGCCCTCTAACATCAGAGACCCACCAAGTGGGAACGTGAGCATCAGCAGATTGAGGAAGTACAAGGCTGTCATCCCTCAGCACTACAGTAGCCCCCGCTCTTTGCAGCATTTTTCGTGCTTTTTTAAATTTGTTTGTTGTTTTACCTTGATGAAGACCTGAAGCCAGCCTTCTGGAGTTGGAGAGAGAACAGTACTCAGCCCTTGTGTGTCCCACAGTCTCTGGTGTCCTGCCTTCATCAACCCGAGAGGAAGAACTCCCGTGTGTGAGAGCCAAGTGCAGTTTCTCAGTGGTCGCCTCCACCCAGGTGCCCCTTAAAAGTGCTTACCTGGTTACCAGAGGTGGGCGGGAGGGAGTGGGGACAGGGAGACACAACGCTCATAGGACATAGAGCTCCTCTGAAAGGCAAGGGAAATTCAGGACCACATGATGAACGCATTTAATGTCCCCAAACTCTCCACATGAATATGGTTGAGATGTTTTGTTACATATAGCCTTAACACAATAAAAGAATGGCTTGGTTCTCTTTGGTCTTCTTATGCTCCTAATGCCTAACTCAGAAGCTGTGAGTGCCTGCTAATACTTATGGAGATTTTGACAACTGATATGGACGATGGCCAAACATGATTGGTGTAATAATACCTGGATCTGAAATGCACATGTAAACAATATTGAATTGTGTGTATATGTGTGACATATATATGACATGTGTTATATAATCATATGTAACATATCAAGTATAGTGTGTATTATATAGAGACACATTATAATATGTAACCTAACATATTATTTAAGTGTTATAAAAGATATTTGTGTTTATATATAATAAATGATATCCAGTCAGCTTACTGAAGCAACATCTCTGGAGTCCAATGTACACACATATATAATATATACACATACTCATATATTGTATATATAAAATATGTAATGTAATAAGATATGTAGCTATCATAGATACATAAAAATATATGTGCTATTTATTTATTTATTTAATGTTACTTCTGATCTTCACTCAATCTACCGAACCATCTCTGGGGTCCAATCTCTGGAAGCTTTTTCACCAAGTCTCCCAGGACAGTCTAAGTTCACTCAAGTTGGAAACCCCTAGGTTCATGTTTTCAAGCCTTCCTGCAGGGTATAGGCTGTCATTCTCCAAGTTGTAGCATCAACTTTGAACCGCATTCTGTCACAGAACATAAAAAGCCTAGCCAACACCTCTCCCTTGTCTCAACTCTGAATACGTTGACAAAGATAATGTGGGTATTCCAAAGCAAAATGTACAAGAGGAATAAGAGAGTTGCTTCCAATGAGTGTGACAGAGAAATGCTTTATGGAGCAGGGGAGTGGGGTGGAGGGGGCAGGGAATATGTTGGGTCTTGAAAGATGAGTGAACCATGGCCAGACAGGGGAAGAAAGGGGCATTTCAGGTTGTTGGTGCAGCTTGAGCAAAGGTGAGGAGGCAGACTCATGCTCCATTCCCAGGGTAGAGTAGGCTTCCCAAGAGGAGGTTTGTGATGGGTATTGGGAAAGTGTATGCTTGGACAGCATGAGTAGAGGAAGTCAGAGCTTCAGGAGAGCTGATTCTCTTGTATCTGGTGCTGGGCTACGGAATTTAAGTTGCTACCCTTTCTTCACTCTTCTTTCACTTTTCCCTCTCCATCTTCCTCTTCTGATTCTCTTCATTTTCTTCCTTCTCCCTTTCCTCCTCCTACGTCTGCTCCTTCTTTTTCTAAGATACACTCTCTCTTCCCATGACCACCAGAGGCCAGTGATGCAAAAAAAAAAAAAAAGATACACTCTCCCTTCTAGGGACCATCAAACCAAACTCCACTTCTGGTATGTCCATTCTGACGCCGAATGACCCTACAGAACAGAACAGAATGAACCGCTCCATGAGTTTTGCAGGCTGTCAATCCTTATGGAGGCAGACAGCCATGACTTTTCCACAAGGTGATTGGTGGATTTGAACATACAATTACCTTTTGGTCAGTAGTCCCAGGTTTACCCGCATTGCACTATCAGGCCTCTTCAGAGTTCCTTCCTTCTGAGAGCTGCTCTCTGTATAACAGAACTAGACACTGCCTGATCCTGTGGCATCCTCATGTGTGAATCCCCCTTGTCCAGGGTCTTCCTCTACTATGCTGCCCCTCCACTTCCCCAACCATGACGTCTGTCTCCAGGAACGGGCCTCTCCTGACACGTCCAACAGATGTCAAACGAAGTCCCTAAGGAGCATTCTGGTTCTACTTGCTCCAAGACAGATTTGTTTGCTCTTTTGCCTGTCCGTGTTACTTTCAATACTCTTCCCCAGAACCATAGGTCAAAGGCAGGGGTTCGTCTCTGGTCTTCCTTCATTAATGTCCGACTTTCACATGAATATGAGGCAACTGAAAAGACACGACTCGGGTCAGGCATACCTTCGTTCCCAAATTAGCAACCTTGCTTTTCAAGACTTTAGAACGGTCTTGTGCAACAGATTTACCCAAAGCAATGTGTTGCTTGATCTCCCCCACCCCACTCCTCCTTTGTGGTAAAAAAAACAAGATTTTGTGTGTGTGTGTGTGTGTGTGTGTGCAATGAATGGCTTCTTTATAAATTCACTGAGGAGCCCTGCGGCTTGAAACCAGCAGCTGTTCTGAGGGAGAAGGGATTGAGCAGTCTGTTTCCACAGAGTCTCAGATGCCCTGTGGGGCAGTGCTGCGCCATCCTACAGGGTCATTGTGAGACAGAATTGACAGGACAGCAGTGGGTTCTGGGCGTTCATCACTCATTCTTTCGTGTCTTCAGTTTGCAGGTTTTCTTATGCTGGATATAGGGCTCTTTAAGTGAGGGAGGGGGGTTGCCTGCCCCTGGTGGTTCAGCACACAGCAAGAGCAGTCTCACAGGGCACCGGTCGGATTCACGCAAGACCACCGAGGGGTTCTGCAGCATGGCCATCTTGTTGTTACACGCTCCCCCCTGGTCTTTTGACCGCTAATTCCTGGAGCATCGGTTGTGGAGCTAAGCAAGACAAAATCCTGGACAATTTCAATCTTTTCCATCATGATGTTACCTATCGGTCCAGTTATGAGACTTTTCTCAATGAATTGTAATCCATACTGAACTCTGCCATCCTTGGTATTCACCAGCTCTCCAAGCTGAGAGAGAAACAAGTCAACTTTAACTTGGCACCAGGACAGAACTCACGTCTCTACTCATCCTTTTGTCTTGGTTTTCCCTGCCATTCATCCTGTTGCTGAATACACACCCCATTTGACCCCTTCTGCTGCAGCTGGCGCAGAAGGAGAAATGCAAGATCATTGCTATATTAATTTGAACAAAAGGCAACCAGAGAGGAAATTTTGCTGCTCTCTTGGAAAAAGCATATGGTCCCTGCCCAAAGCCAAAAGTGATGATGTTTTAATAATCTGCTGCTCAAGATTATCCACGCTCCTTTCCTGCATGGGTAATTGAAGCCTGGCTGCACTTGGATTTCAAAACAATTTGGACTTTATTGAGACCCAAGGCTCCTTGTTCATCCCCCACCCCGGTGGGCAGATGCCTGTCATCAATGCCCCCCACCCCCAGAGGAGGGCCCTGGCAGTATTTCTTCTGTGAGTGGTGGGCAGAAAGAGACAGCTGGTCTGTGTGCGCTGCATGTGTGGTGTGCAGGTAGCACCAAAATGGCTGCACCTCTCGAGCCAGATCTCTTTGTGTGCTGGGGCCTCGAGGCAATGCTCCCCCTCAGCTCTGTCTCCTAGTCCAAGCCCTAGGAGAATTTCACACCTCTCAGGATGACCCCTCACTCTGGAGAAGCAGAGAGACATTTGAGATTATTTGTTGCTGTTTCCCTTCTATCTTTTAGAGAAAAAAATAGCTTTTGCTGTTGAAGGTAAACACATCAGCGCATAGAGTAGTCTATCCACTTTTACATACACAAGTCAATGACACTGATGATAGTTGTGTCGCGGGTTGAGACACTCAGTGCAGAAACTCAGGATGCTGGTATCCCCTCCAGCCCTGCCTGCCACAGACCTCCTCCCATATCAGGCCCTACAGAATCCTCAGTGTGGAATTCATATACTGTGGTGCCAAAGTGATTAAGAGTGTAGGGGTGGAGTCTAGCCTGCCAATCTGGAGAAAGCCAGTGAGACCTCTGTGTGGGTCTGGCTTTCTCTGAGAATTCTGAGAAATCTCACAATAGTTCCCCATGAAGAGGAGAGATCATCAACTCAGTCCCTGGGAGATGCTTTACTGACAAGACAAGATGGCAGCATGCTGATAGACCCTGAGTCCTGGAGGAGCCAAGAAGCCACATGGTCTTACCCTGATGGAATCAGACTTCTGGGGCCAGAAAAGTCCTGCCAGTGCTGAGATGCTTCTACCACCACTGGATACACAAGACTCTGCACCCACTGTCGTCATTGCATGTGCTTCGTGAGTCTGAGGAGGATTTTATGGATTGGTATCAGACATATGGACTAATATTGTACTTGTGGATTTGGACTGGACGGGGTTGGGATGCTTTCTCAATGTTCCATTCCTCCTGTATATTAACCTCTTCTTATGTACAGATGCATGTTTATGAATTTGTTTCTCTACTCTACCCGAACTAACACACTCAGTAATGTTGATGATGGATTTCAATTATGGAATACCATGTGTTTGATATAGTTGTTGAGGGACTAAATGTAATACTTCTTAGATTGTTTGAATACTAACAACAAATTTGTTTTGGAAAAAATCTCTACGCATTCCATTACAACATGATTGGTTACAACTTTACTAGTCACTGAGTAGAAGTCTTACATTTTTTCTCTGTCTTTTCCTTTAGTGATTCCTTGATACTTTTATAATATATTTATAAAGGTTTACCAGTGTTGTAGCCAAAACAGTAGAAAATGTAATAAACTCAAAACTCACAGCTTTTGGTCCATTCTAGCTCATTGAGAGCCTGGGAGACAGGGTAGCAGCATGCCAGTGAGTTCCCAAGACTGAAGCTCGTGGCTCTCAACCTCCCCAATGCTGCTACCCTTTAGGACAGTTCCTCATGTTGTGGTGACTGACACCCCCCCCATAAAATTATTCTTGTTGCTACTTTATAACTATAATTTGGATATGTTTAAGGTCAAAGGAGTCATGACCCTGCAGGTTGAGAATCGCTGCTGAAGCTCTTTATGGAAGTAGAGCGCTCCATGTTTCTCCCAGGCAGTGGCTGGTAGTTTTGAACTGCTAACCTTGTGGCTTTCAGTGCCACTCGTGACCCACCGCACCACCCCCTCAAGCAATGTGGAAACAGCAGGAGCCATGAAAACAAATCCTTGCGGAGGAGGCAGACGAAGCCATGTGCTTTGAAGCCCCATTGTTACTGGGTAACAAGGGCGGCTCTGGCCAGAGCACATTAGAAGGTCTAAGAAGGACATTAGCAAAAAGTGCTAGCCTTGTGGGTATTGTGATGCATGTAATCTGGGTTTATGGGGATGTTTTTGTTGTTAAAACTACCAGGAGTATTTTTGTAAGAAATAATAAAGTTCTGCTGCTGAAACATTGCACGAAACATTTCTTAGACAACCAAGTTGGTGTCCTACCTAGGACAGTGCCCTCCTGGCCCCTCCACCTTGCCCTCTCCTGATCCCTCCTACTTAATCATATTCTCCAGACAGGGCGACCATTCTTACCCTCCTTTTCCGAAGCCACCAGCCACTTCTTGGGAGAAAGAAGAGGATTTCTACTCAGGTGGAGAGTTCCAGTCTCAGAAATCCAGAGGGTCCCCTTGAGCTACCACCGACAGTTTTCCCTTCCCTATGAACCAAACCTCCGTGTCCACTCAGCTGCCCATCAGACTTTTTGAGTTGTTGTTTCAATTTTTTTTTAGCAAAACGTAGCCTCCTTCCTCCAACCAAAGTGCGCACACGTGGTGATGTTCAACACAAGAAAAGAGAGAAATTATACACTCACACACACACACACACACACACACACGGAACAGAAATTGTGAGTAAATGAAAGGCTGAGTCCAGGCTGTGAGGGGGCTGGGGACACGTGACCTCTGCGCTCTGCAGGTGTGCACAGGTGTTCTCAAGGCAAGAAGGGGGGGGGGCAGTCTTAGCCAGCACCCAGGAGGCTGGAGGTCCGAGTGAGGGCTGTTGCTCCAGAGCTTGCCCCGGGTGTGGGCTCAGATGGGGAGGGAGACTCGCAAATTGGGTCAGCCCCTTACTTGGTGGTGTTCAACACAAGAAAAGAGAGAAATTATACACACACACACACACACACACACACACACACACACACACCTGAAAGGACACACAGGAAAGCCCTCGTTTCCTAGTGCTCCTATAGAAGACATATCATGAGTGGTTAGAGGTAAGGAACAGAATTTGGCTTTCTCACCCTTCATGAGGCTAGAAATCCAAACTTGGGGTGCCAGCTCGAGGCGGCAGCTCCCTGTGTTGACTCTGAGGGAAGGTCCTTCTCTCTGTCCCTCTGAAGCCCTGGCATTTGGTTCTGGACCACCTCACCGTGTGTGCGTTTCTGCTTTTTTTTAGTTCTCAGAGGAAATGAGGTTTCAGACATCCCCTACACTGATACAACCTCCTAAAGGTAAGACGCTCCCCAGTGGGATTCTAGCCACAAGGTGGGAATCAGAAGGAACACATACTGGGAGGAGGGGGCCATATTCAACCCTACACGAAGATGCCCTCCGTGGGCTGCTGGGGAGCGGGGGAGGCCCAGAGCCAAGTCATCTCTGGACAGGCAAGGGGCCTGGGAGACTAGGGGGGGCTGGGCTGGTGTGGCAGAAGCACAGGCAGGAAAGGTCAGAGAAGAATGGTCCCCTCTCCAGCTGGCTCCTTTGAAGGATGTGTTAGTTGACCCTAGATCTCTGGCTCTATCGGTGACGTCCCCCACTGTGCTCCCCCTGGCCCTCATGGTGGTGGTGAGGGTGTGGAGTGTTCTCAGGTAGCCAGCTACTGGAGACCAGGAACAGTGTGATCCTGAAGCTCACTGCCTGTATGTGCCCGAGACCATGTCCAAAGTCAGAGGCAGTAAGTGGGGACTAATAACTGCTTTGCTGGCCTCATAGCAAGGGAATCAGTCAGGACTCTCCTCTGTCCCTTCCCTGCCCCCTGTTGTGTCTCCCAGATTGGCCCAGCAAGTCCCTCATGCCAAGCCTGAGCTCTCTCTCTCTCTCTCGCTCTCTCTCTCTCTCTCTGCTCTGACTCTTCCCGGTATCTTTCTGCCTTACGCTGAGCTACCAGTCTTCCTGCCTGAATCCCCACACAAGAGCTTCTGTGCAGATTGCCTGCTCTTGGAAGAAGCTCATTTCTGAATATGGATGATGCTCCCCTGTCCCCTCAGCACGGCACAAGCAGAGAGAGAGAGAGAGAGAGAGAGAGAGAGAGAGAGAGAAGGCTGCACAGCCAGCCAGCTAACCCTGGAAAGAGGGCCCAGGCCTGGGTCAGGCAAGCCAGCACCCAAGCTGTTATTCCCTGCCCTCCCAGAGAAGACAGCCAGCCACTTCCATGATTAAACCCACTGACCACTCCCACCAGCCTCTGCGATGGCCTCCTCTGACCACAAGAGGCCACTGATTTAGAAACACACACACACACACACACACACACATGATTTTTTTCTTAGAAGAAAAATGCAAGCCTGGATGGATACACACAGCCCTCCCCTGCACCTTCTCGACAAGAATGACACATTGCTCATTCCCCCAGCCTTCCCACCACACCAGGTCCTTGACTCACCCGGGAAATGGCCCAGAGGGCATGTACTGGTGTCCACAACATGGGCTGCAGTCACTGCATCCTGCTCTTCACTGAGCATTTATTGATTTCTTGACTGAGCACCATGCTGGGCCCCGGGTACCAAACCAAGTTCTCACCGGCTCCCAACCCCACAGAAGAGAGTGACCCGTGCACTGCCCCAGGGGCCAGAGGTGTCCAGGCAGTGCCTCCCCAGTGTGTGACTATGGCCGGCGTCCCTCCTGCACTGCGCCCCCATCTATCTTGCTTTATAGACTAGAGCATTCCATCTCTGCCTCAGAGGCTGACGTCTGCCCGCCTGGCTCAGGAGCAATGAACTGCCCACTGGCAGCTCTCCCCCTTAGGAATAGCAACATTGGACTTCAAATAAAATTTCCTCTCAAAATCCAAATATAAAACTAAGACACTGGGCTGGTGGTTTCTGTATGTGCGCTTGCTTTTTATGGCCTGGACTCTTGCCTGTTGTTAGTATTGCAGAAGAGACCCCAGTGGCCGTGCAACGGGGTGGCTCTCATTTTTCTGTGTGGAGGGACTTAGGGGCCACAAAGGGTTGGTTAGGAGAGGAGGCAGGGTCACTGATTTTGTGCTGGAAGAGATCATGGAAGGGTTAATCCTTTCATGTCACTCAACCCCAGCCCAGCAGAGCCTGAGTCCTTGAATACCTCAAATTGAGCTTTATTTTATTTTATTTTTCCATGAACAAAGCCAGCACTTGGACTTGGGAGAGCTGTGTCTTGGTTCCAGCTCGAATCAGCTCAGAATTTTTTTTTCCTAAACCTTAAGCATCTCATCTAGGAAAGCATTGGACCACTTAGTCCCTAAAAGCCATCCCAGAGGAAGGACAAGAATATAGAATTACAGTCCTCAAACCCTGTGCCCTACTGTCCCCCCACCCCAAAAGATGAAAACATTGCACCAAAGGAGAAAACTGTGTGACATTACAAATGGCAAAAGACCCATGCTTGTGTTCACCTGGCATCTGTCTCCTCAACTTCTGTTGACAGTCCCTAATTTCCATCAGGACCCACCCACATTGCAGAGAGCACTTTCAAACAGAACTCAGACTGTCTCTCTTCATTTCTGAAAGGTTTCCAGGGGCTCTTTTCCCCAGGTCTAAATGAGCCCCCATCTCCTTCCATTAAGACCGCAGAGTGGCAAAACATCTCTCTTTTTCCACCTTAGTATCGTCTCCTCTTTCTTCATGTTGCCCCCCCCCCTTTTTCTTAGTGTGTGGGTTACACAGAGGGCTGCTAACCGGAAGGTCAGTAGTTCAAAGCCACCAGCCACTCCCCAAGATAGGAACCTATCAGCAACCATTAAAACAACAACAACCATGATGTGGCAAGTTTAAATGTTCACTGAATACTTGATGATATGAAAGGGCTGTTAATAGAGTGTTGTGTTGGGCTGCTAACCACAAGGGGGGTTAGACAAGGCTTTCTACTCCCGTGGTGGTGGTTACATAATCTGCTGTCAATTTGAATGAAGAGGTAGAGTGTAGCCAGGCAATCAGGTCGCAGCTTGTTGACCTCATTCGGAGGCACTCAGGAGATAAATGACTCACTGTAGGCGAGACGCACACTCATTCCCTGTGAGACATTCCTGCTGACAAGACACGTGGAGCTACGCCAGAGCCCTGGAACTGAAGGAGCCACATGGAGACCCCTGGCAGCGCTGAGATGCCTGCACTGCCACTGGGTCCACAAGATTTTCTACCCACTGGCCTGTGATATTCCTGCAATCTGCGCCATTGCATATGTTTTGTGAGTCTGAAGAGGAATTTGCAGACTGGTATCAGACATATGGCTAATATTGAATTTTTGAACTTGAACTGGACTAGGCTGGGATGTTTTCTCCATATTCAATTGCTCTTGTAGATAAACTTCTTTCTTATACACCGATGAGTGTCCATGAGTTTGTTTCTCTAGTCTACCCAGACTAACACACCTATGAACAGTTCCAGTCTCACAGGGCCACTTCTAAAGGGTTCCCACTTAGAGAGGTCTTCCTGACCACCTTCCTTAGAAGAGCATTCTGCCCCACCCTGTCTCATGCATCTGTCTTCATCTGCTTTGAGGTGGGTGATATGTTTTTTTTCTCATTATTTGTAATTCCCTGGTATGTGTCATTTTAGGTCATGCACTTATAGATTTCATTCTGTCCTGCTGGTTAGCAAGCCCCAATGTGGTTAGTCACGATATGTCTCTCCCAACTATGTTACAAGAACATACAACAGCCCCTGACATATAGGAAGTGCTCATCAAACATTTGGGGGAGTGAGGGAGTGAGGTCAACTCATATATTCAATGCCCAGCCGTGTGGGCAGACACACGACTTCACCTAGCCCAGTCTGAATGAAGCCAGGACATTACCAGGTCCCTGGGTCACAAATGCACACTTTCCTCGCTAGTCTCACTGCTGTATGGTAAGTGGCTGAGACTGAGCCGGAGCTTGGGGTGGGTCCTGGACTGGGGCCAAACCAGGTGAAGTAGGACCAAGGAGCAAAGTCTGGTGGCATCCTTGTAACCCAGAATGAAGCTGTGTCCCACACCAGGACTTCCTATGGCCTCCTCAACGAAGGTGGGCACATACAAAACCCCGTCTAATTAAATCCTCCCAATGCAACAGCTCCTCTTTCTCCCCTTGTCCAGACGACAACGCGAGACTGAGGGAAGGCCAGGTGCCTTAGTCTAGCGCACCCCATCACAAAGAGTCAAACTGGGACTCCTTCAGGTTTGCTGATCCACTGCTGTGCCAGTGTTCTCCTCCCCACCCCCTGGCCTCAAAGGTCCCCTCTTGAATGAGAGAGCAGCAGGACTGCTGACAGGGGAGAGCCAAGAGAGGGGCGGGCTGGGATGTAGTCTGCAGGGAGAGCAAGCCTACTGTTGATGTTCTTCCTGTTTATACAGGGCTTTTCTTCAAAGCACTCCACCTGCCTTTGCAAATAATTATTACGAACCCTTTCTGCAGCGAGTCCAGAGAAGAAAAAGCAGACATGGCCACAGATGTTCTCCTGGCTTCCGCCAGAGCCTGGATGAACGATGCCCGCCTCTGTGATCTGTCTGGGAGCCATAGGATTAATCCTTCCCACTCACAGCCACCCACAGTGCATGAGACAACGGAACACACAGGTTTCAAAGAGTCACAGGCATCTGGCCCTCACCCCTCACCCCTCTCTCTCCCCCCCCTAGGAGAGGCACAGAGAAAGCCTTTGAGGGTGTCCTAGCTCTGCCCCCAGTTAAGGGCCCTTTTACTGAGCTGGGCTCACAATGGGAATCTCCAGTCCCGCTCAGGCCAGGGTCTCTCTAGCAGCTGCCTGCCTGGGACGGTTCTCAGGATGGAGCTGCGGGGGAACATGTTAGCCCACCTGCTCCCACAACACAAGGTGGCCTGGGAGAGAAGAAGGCATATCGTCCGGGGATCTGTGTGCTGGAGGGCCACAGGTGACACACAGAGGTGGTACCAGGCTCCCCTACAAGCCTTGAGTGTCCAGTGGAGGGTGGAGAACCACGTGAGCAGTCTCTATTCTAAGGCAGTATCTAAGGCAGTACGTTCAACAATGCACCAGAAACCATGCTGGGGCCCTAGTTGACCCCTGGGGACCCCCACCAGGCCTGGTGTGGAGAAGAGAAACCCTCACCAGGCATCTGGTCTACACCGTAACTCAGACCAGGCACTTCTCCGTGCAAACACTCCAATGTCCTCAACGGGCTGTGGCACAGGATGCTATTGCTGTCCTTGTTGTGTTTCTGACTCCTAGGGACCCTGTGTCCCTGCAGCTCTGACTCCCCCTGCACCGTCCTATAGTGAGCCCATTGTGGCAGTCCCTGTACCCCTCTGTCTTGTGGAGGTCCACCTCTTTGTAACCGCCCCTCGACTTCACCAGGGACCCGTCTCTCTTGAAAGCATTCCCAAAGAACGTGAGACGAAGGAGTCTTGCCATCTTCGCTTCTAAGAAGCATTTTGGCTGTACTTCTTCGGGGACAGATTTACCTGTTCTTTGAGGCACCCGTGGTATTCCGAAGACCAGGAGAGTCCCCCACAGGAAACAGGTTTGAGCAGAGCCTCCAGACTGTGAAGAAAGCCCTGCAGAGCGGATTCCGACAAAGGACTCAGCCCGGGGGTCTGAGTTTGGCTGGAGCAAAGATCATACATTGCTATTTGGATCAAGAAGGGACTTCCTCCAATTCTGCCTCATAAATCCGGCTAGATCACAGGATGCATACCATACAGAGAGGAACCAGAAACATGGGGAATCCAGGACAGAGGATCCCTTCAGGACCAGAGATGAGAGTGGCAATGCCAGGAGGGTGGAGGGAGGTGGAATAGAATGGAGGAACCAAAGATAAGAGTCTATGCACAACGGGCAAGAGGTTGAAGGGAGACATCGGACAGTGTAACATATGACAAAATAACAATTTATAAATTATCAGGGGTTCACGAGAGAGGGGAAGGAGGGGAAAATGAGGAGCTGATACCAAGGGCTTAAGTAGAAAGCAAACGTTTTGAGAACGATGATGGTAACTAATGTACAAATGTGCTTTGCCTACAATGGATGGATGGATGGATTATGTTAAGTGTTGTATGAGCCCCCAATTAAATGATTAAAAAGAAGAAGAAGAAGAAGAAGAAGTGACATCCCTGGACAGTTCTCAGAAAACTCGATGCTGTACAAAGAAATGCCAACCGGTGTCTGTCTCTGGACTGAAACCTCCAGGTTTGAACTGAATGATCCACTGGCTCCTGGGCCGCCCCCTCCACCCCCCTGCCTTCCCCACAAGCACAAAGCCAAAGGAAAACCAATGGGTTAACAAGGAGTCGACTCCATGGGGGCTGACTGGAGCTGTGCACCGGACCTGTCTTCTGAGGACCTCGACTGGGTGGGAGCCACCAACCTTTGGATGAGAAGCCCAGTGCTTCATTGTTTGTGCCGCTCAGGGGGCTCCCTGCAGACCCTAAACTTGAGGTGTCCCAGCAGAGAGAGGTGGGCACACTGGCATCACCAGTGGGCACTCGGCGACAGTGGCAGAGATCTGGGTAGAGGGAGCCTAGGTGGGTGCCGCTGGTGAACAGGCATTGGACTGCAAACCCCCAGCAGTCCCCAGGAGAAAGAGGAGCCATTGCTCACCCAGAGATCTCCAGCTTTGGAAACCCTCGACAGACATGTCCGGTGTCAGCTGGGACGCACTCGGCGGCAGTAGGTTTTAGTAGATTAGCAGTCTGGGATGATCTGTCTGTTTGGCCTCATCCCCAAATCATTCCTTCCTTTTCATCAAGGAAAGTTCTACAGGTATGAGGGTGCCGCAATCCAGGCTTCAGTTGGCAGAAAAGACAGCCTCACCCCGCAGTGTGCCTTTGGCCCCCTTAGATTGCAGAGCCCAATGGAGCAGTACTTCAACCTCCTGGCCTTCCTCGCCTTTGCTGGACTTGGCATAAGCTCCCAAATTTGTCTAAGTAGGCCACCGTATTGCTACCTGGGGGGACAAGAGCTGTTCCTGGCCTGGGATTCTTCCGGTGCCACCTGTGGTTGGACCCTACACACACCAGCACATTGTGTGTGACTCCACCCAGCCAGGACCTCAGTGGGAAGCTTGCAAATGACCACCCAAAAGTCCGAGGTTTACTCTCCTCCAAAGGTGTGCCACTCATGCTTCCAGCAAGGGTCTGGTTCTCAGAATATCTTCGGGAATGCCCATATTTATTGCAACAAGAAATGTGCTTCACCCTCAGCTGGCGGTCTCAAGGCAAAACTGGCCATCTGGCCTCTCAAAGTTATTTGTGGTCAGCTTTCTCCACCCCTGTGCCAGGTAGCCAGGACACGACTCCTACTGTCCATCACAGCTGGCATTGTCTGAGCACTTAACACACTCGCGTACCTGGCCTGACTCAAAGCACATCCCTCTTATTCCCTTATTCATTCTCATTACAACTTAATGAGATGGGCACTAAAATTATCCTCAGTCTAAAGACAGCTAGCTCGCTGAGGGCTGGAGAGGAAAAGGAGCTTGCCTGACAGCACGCGATGACTGAGGGGAGAACACAGTCAGTCTGCCTCTAGAATTTCCCCCAGACCTAGGGTGAGGACAGCCATCCCACCAGGCCAGCGCGCAGGTGCCCGTGCGGCCAGAGGGAAAGGACGATGGAAATTCGAATAGCTGGTGAGGGTGGGTGCAGTCTGAACTCTCAGGGTGAGGGTTTGGGGCTGACTGGGATCCTCAAGGATGGGCACTCAAGCACTCTCAGAAGGCTCCAGACAGGGGGTGGGGGGTAGTGGACCAACCATGTCAGTCCGACCGCGTCCACCTACAGAGCAGAGGACGCCCAGGTCAGCTCTCCACAGACCTAGCTTGTGCCCCCATGCTAGGAAAGGGACTTCAGGATGGCAGGGACAAAATCTGTTCCCCAGTGAAGGCTGAGCGGGGTAGGTCCCAGCTCATGGACAGATGTTTTCTGTGGCCACGTCCATCATTTGGCATTTCTTTGTCTAGCATCGCATTTCTGAGAACTGTCCAGGGAAGTCACTTCTTCTTTTTAATCACTTTATTAGGGACTCATACAACACTTATCATAATCCATACACTCTCAACCCCAGAAACTTCAAGAAGTTCTTTGCATGGGAATGGTATGTCATCCAGGTGGTTTGCACTCAGACTTATGACTCACCCTCACTTTGAAAACCTCATTTCTTTAAATCAGTGGTTCGCAACCTGTGGGTCGCAACCCCTTTGGGGGCCGCACGACCCTTTCACAGTGGTGTCCTGATTCACAACAGTAGCAAAAGGACAGTGATGAAGTAGGAACGAAAACAATTGTATGGTTGGGGGTCACCACCCCATGAAGAACTGGATTAAAGGGTCTCGAAGTTAGAGAACCACTGCTTTAAAGAACGGTCTTGTGTTCAAGGTGAAAGGACTAAGGGTGATGTTCCCCACAAGGAGCCATCACTCCCACTTGTTTCATGCTGCGGCTGCCCTCTAGTCAGTTCTGACTCAGAGGGACACTACCGGACAGGGTAGAACTGCCTCCTGGGTTCTGAACCTGGGATTCTTGTGGGGCTGCTAGGAGTCGGCTTGGACTCGACGGCAGAGAGGGACTTTGGTTTTGTTTTCCAACTCTTCCTGGGAGCCAGACAACCTCTTCTCTCTCGTGGCAGTATCAAGCTGCTGCAGCTACATGTGTAACCCATGACACCACCACCAGGCTCCCAAGGACCCAGGAGAGAGAAAGCAGAATCCCATCCCTGGGCCACCTTCAAGTAACCCCAACAAGTACACCCTGGGTGCCAGCACCCAGCACCCAGTCTAGTCCAAGGCATCCGCAGTGTTCCTCAGGGACCCATGGCTCCCAGACTCCTCTCCTGTCAACCCCGGTGTCCCAGCCCCTGGGAGCAGCTCACCCTGAAGGCCCTTCTCCAAACCAGGCCTGGGGGTCACAGAGGAGAACCAAAGAGAGCCTATCTCTGGCGGCTGTAGCTGGCACTGTCTCTGGGGCTAATGTGAAGAAAATTCCACCTGCTCTCTCTTTTATGTATGAGTATAGATGAAATCCCACACATGCACAGGCCTCAGGAAGGGTGTTAACTGAATACAGGGTTAAGAGTCACCGTTCTTGCCTTTGCAAGTGGGTGAGCAGGAGGCTGTGAATGGTTCTCTCAAAGAAAAGAGCAAAGGCTTGTGGGTGGGAGGCAGAGGACAGCACGAAGAGAAGAGAGGAGGGGAGCAGTGCTGAATGAATGTTCAGAGAAGTGGGGCAGAGGCTCCGAGTCCTTTGAGGCTGAGGAGGGGGGATGCAGCCCACCCCTTGGTTGTCAAAGGCTTCTGAAGCCATCGAATGCAGCAGAATGCAAGTAGAAGGGCAGAAACCCCTGTGGAAACCAGGGCAGGAGCTGAGAGGGAAAGAGGTGGGGTTGGCAGGTTGAGCATGGGATCCCAAACGCAGAGAAACTCCCCTAGAAAAGTTGTCTCCTGCACTGGATAAAAGCCACTGTCCGACCCCCACCTGAACCACTGCTTTGGACTGGAGCGGGCCTTGACACGGGTGCACGCACCTGGAGAGAGACACAGAGGAGACCTGCAGGGGTACTTGGCACATCGGGGCTGATCCCCTCAAGAGGTCGCAGTTGGAATCCACCGGCCCTTCAAAGAGAGAAAGACAAGCCTTCTAACCCCTTACAGTGTGACTGTCTTTGAAACCCACAGGGGCAATTCTGCCAGGTCCTGGAGTATCACCGTGAGGTGAAGCCACTTGATGAGCGCAAAAGGGCGACCAAAAATTTGGTAGGTGATATTTCTGAGACCCAGAGAGGGAAGTCCTGTGCTTTCACACAAATACGACATGCGTTATGCACCCTTTTTTTTTTTGACAAATCAGACAACCCTCACAGGTGTTAGTTCCTTATGTGTAATATGTGTGTTACATGCACATGCACATTATTTACACATGTGTGTTACATGGGAAACTGACAATCATGTGGGGCTCCAACCTCATGCTCAGTGAGTATCTACACGTGGCTGAGTATCCTCTCTTTCTACACACACACACACACACACACACACTATATACTGACAACCCTAACCTGGGGGCCATGGTCTGGGGCTTTGCCATGGTCTGATCCTAAGGATCATTGGCAATGGAGTGGCGAACTCCCCTCAGATGAAGGCCAATGAGACGCTCTTGTTCCACATGCCGTTTCCCAGTGAATGCTGATGGACGGAGATGCCGGCTATCGGGCAGAACCACGTGGCCAGACAGTATCTCACATGATCATTCAGTATCTTAGGAGACAAGTGGATTAATACTCAATTCGCCCCTCAAGTTTCGCAGTTGGTGCTTAATAATTCTTCTGGAAAAGTGAGCTAGATCAATTTCCATCCCAGGACGTTTGGTAATTTTTTTCTCAGTGTGGAAAGGATGCATAGGTAAAATGTAGAGTCAGATTTATAATCTGTTCCCCGGTGTTTGTCTCTCACCTAGCGTTACTTAAAACCTCACTTCTGATTAGAATTGCATCCTTTCAGATTCAACTTGATTAAACTCTCTTCCCAGAAATATCACCTACCAGCTTTTTCCTCTCCCAAACCAAACTCCTTGCCATCGAGTGGATTCCAACTCACATTATACATAACCAGCATTTCTTGTTCGTTAGAAACAGTGAGCTTGCTAAGGATGTGTGTGTGTGTGTGTGTGTGTGCATGCGTGCACGCACATGCATGTGCATGGGTGAGGCGGGGGTGTACGATATGTACTGGGGGCCAGGTGGGACTCTTAGGATGTTTGCAAGGATAAAATGAAAATACCAGTAGTTCAATAGTATTGGTCCCAAAGTCTTTGCAGTCCCCAATCTGGAATATCTCTGTAGCTAGCAGATGACATCTTCTCCGCCAAGCCTCTCATCGAAGGAATCAACTGCTTAGACTCAGCCTTGTTCTCCTGAACAGCCACCTTTCTGGGCCCTGAGTTTGTGTGGCCTAAAGCCCGGGTCTCGCCAGACCCAATCTCTATTTGGCCGGGAGGAATACAGAGAGGAGGAAGGAGAAGGACGTGGAGGCTTCCGAAGGAGGCACAGGCTGTCTGCAGACAACAACATTTAAGTGCTTGGCCTGAGGAGTCCCTGAGGAGACTGTTATGGGCAAAAATCATGAAGCCGGGGCCACGTTCTCCCAAAGCCTCAGCATCTCCCAGATAAATAAACATCCCCCCCCGCCCCCATCCTTTCCCCAAGGATCTGTCCCCACAGGACCCACCCAAAATTGTTGAGAGAACTAGGCCTACAGGCATGAAAGCCTGCATAGACACATACCCCGGGATCCCACTCACACGAAGACTATATTTGAAATGTTGGGGTTTTCTACTTTGTGCCAACTTTGCATTCTGCTACATATATATTTAATACACAAACAATATTTTGAATTATTTACAAGTTAAATTATTAATTTCCCCCTCGAAGTCTTCAAATTACAGAGATTCAAATTAAATTAAATGGATGGTGCCTGCTATGCATTCTTATTCCCTCTTTGAG